>VWZK01022548.1:0-18648 GCA_013396935.1 Baryphthengus martii | reverse complement strand
GCCTTCCCTTTTATCCTTATCCATAGACAGTGCCTTAGCAGTTTGTATAAACATAAGAGGGGTTATTATTAGTGAAAAGAAATCCTCAACAACTCAGTGAAGTGGAAAAATGCACGGATTTCTCAAAGCAATAAAATGTGGAAATATGCAGTAAGTTAACTGCACAAACTTTCATAGCACACATTATAATAATACAGGTATTTAAAATCTGAACTGAAAATATCGGCACATCAGATAAACTTTTTAAACAGATATTCCAAAATCTTTTCAGCAACACTTGACCCAAATATCCATTCCTAAACATGTATATTACTTAAAAATTTAACATTGGATCATTTTTTTGTTTTTTTTTGTCAACTTTGAGTTCACTATTTCTAATTGACAAGATAGAATTTGAAGACATTTAGGTTTTCTCATATACTATGCATGCACATATATCTGCTGTTGGAGCAATAAGCAGCAAACTGAAAATACACAGTTTGGGGGCCCTCATAACATTGCAGGAACAGGAGTGTTACTGCCCATCAACAATAAATATGGCAGCCGATGAGCACAGAATAACTTCTTGTGTTTTCATATGTATTTGATAAGTATTTGGAACCTAAAACTGACAGATAAATATTTATCAGTGATTTAAGAAGTAGAGAAGACCATTATATTCTATTCAATTCGACGTCCTGAGTATCAGGTCACTGATACTCTGAAAAAAAAATACATCCTAGAGATATTAGTACTACAGAATATGAATTTATTACGTTGTGACAGACAGACGACTTTGGAAGGACAGAAGTGTCAAAGAATATTATATTAGCATGGGATGTATATTATGGACACATAGATCTTTCAAAGTTATTAATGCACAGTTGAGTTGCCATGGTCATAGCTGGCGGTAATTAATGCAAATCTTAATAGCCAGAAGTTTTTTCCCTGGGAAAAAAAAACTCCTTGTGCTCACAGGCCTGACCTATAGTGAAGGCAAAGAGATACAGACAACCGTAATCTCAGGTCACGGGACGAATTCAAGCCATTCCAGAACCAACGTGATGAAAGGACATAATTAAACAGGCTGACTAACCTGCATCTGCATTATGGATCTGATTGAGATGCTGGAATAAAGCACACCTACTTGATTCTGTCAGGCTCCAGGAGACAAAAGAAGCCTGCAGGAGTATAACTGTAAGACAGTTAATCAACCTGCTTGGCATAATCACAGGGAGTTACAAACGGATTACGTACCAAATCAGTGGTCTGAAGGGAAAGGAACATAACGTCTCACTTGAAAAAGATCACTAACAGCTTGACATCCAATATGGGTCCTGCGAAAGCCCAAATGATCAGCAGCGTCAGTAATCTGACAGCCATAGCACAAACACATTTGGCATTGTGTTAAACAACAGATCTGCGTTAGATAATGAGAGAGCTGTTGGAAGGTTATTTGGGTACTCCAAAAATATTTTTGCCACACTGTATTGCCATTTGAGTGTACTTCTATGCAATTAAAATAATGAGGGTCAGATATTTTGCTACAGAGTTGAAATTAGATCGCCTTTGTGTAATTTCCCAAGTCAGATTGTGGATATTAGTTTTCAGCAGTTGCCAGCAGAATTAGTGCATTCCGACAAATCAAACAAACAAATACTCTACTCAGAGTTCTCTACAACTAAGGAGAAACTATAGGGCTCGATGCATCAGTGAACTAATACATTATTATTCCATGTTATTTATTATATTTTTTATTATTTACCTCCTCCACTACCATTTTGAGTGAGGCAAACAAATGAATACTCCTTGCAGGAGGACTGAGTTCCCGACTGTCACAAAACACAGAAATTCAACACAATAATGAACCAATTTATGTGGAAATGAACACACTAATGTTTTGCTGACTCCCAGCTGATTGAGGAACTCAACAAAATTCAAAACAGAAAGAAGAGGGGAAATTCATGAATCTTGGAAGCGCTAAGTGAAGAAACAAATGTGTCTCTTCTTTATTCATATTCCAAATTCAGTCATCTACCTGTGCTCTGATAATCCAGTACCAAAATATATCTTGGGAAACGTAAGTTTATACAGAAGATCTCATGTCTAAATTGTAGAAATTCCCATTAGGTGAAAAATAAAGTACTGATTGTTTCTAATTTTTAATTCTTTTTGAACAAAGCACTTTTTTACTTTCAAATGAATAGGCTTTCCAACCTGAAAAGAATAGGCCTTTTCATATGAGAAATATGAAGAACAATTCTGCAAGATAATGATTCTCATATAAAATGTCAGATATATAAACAAATCTATCCTTCACACAAATGGTATTTTTATCCAGGCCATTTCCTGGTAGGTTTTATCATTATCACAAGTAGTTTCTACAACCAGCACCCATATTTCAAGTTCACCAATTTTTTTTTCTTTAAAATAACTCCACAAAAACGCAGAGAAGAGCTGAGGTCTGTCTGCCACAAAAGTAATACATGAAGTTTTGTTATCTCAGAGGAGTATTGAGAATTTTATCACTAAGAGTTGCAAAAAGTTTAGAAAACTTCTGTAAAGCATATTGGAAGAGCAGAAGTTCACAAGGTATGTGCAGTTCAGATAAACATCTCAACTCTTAACTCAGAAATACGAGGCTAGAAATCTTGTGTGCTCGAATAAGGAAGTGCAGAAGTGTATCACATGAAGTTACAACTATTTCATGAATATTGGAGGGTTTTTTTAAGAATTAGGGAGATAAATTGGCACTGAGTTTATTTTTAAACACTGCTATTTATTAGATTAGGTTAAGATGATACAGGGCCCAACTAATACTTAATAATTTATAATAATTTTATCTAATTGATACTTAAAAGCTCTAATTACCTTAATTAAAACTTTAGGAAATAATTCTTCTTGATGATACAAATTACTTCAGTCAAAATTGCATTAACATCTATTGTTATATTACTGTGGTCAATACAATTGTATTCCTTTGCTACGGAGTAACATGTCTAGCAAGAAACAGAGCAAACTAATTTACCAAAAATATACATGTCTTATTTCCTAATCAATAATCAAGACTGATAAGAATAATTTTCTCAATGCGACAAGTATACAATGGTATTACTGTTTACGCTATCTACTAAAATAATTTTTCCTGCCTTTTTTTTTTGTTTGTTTATTAAATTGAAACACCCAGAGTGGATCAAGTCTTTGACTTCATATCTGAAATCGGATATGTAGGAGCATGATCATCTCCTAACTTAATATCCAGCATTACCTCACAGTCCTTTATCTTTTTGCTACGGTAAAAACATTACAACTTATTTTCATTTTCAGTTCAGCTTAGAAATTCCTAAATTTTCAGTGTGCTGATAGTTTGAATGAAGATCAAATAGTGTAATCAAGGGAAGTAAATGGCAGTGATATAATTATGTATAATGTGATGCTCATCTACAAGAAGGGCCAGAAGGAGGATTCAGGCAGCTACAAGCCTCTCTGTCTGATATCAGTGACATGGAAGATCATGGAACAAATCACCTTGAGTGCTATAACACACCATTGACAGGACAACCAGGCAATCAGGCCCAGTCAGCATGGGTTCATGAAGGGCAGGTCCTGCTTAACAAACTTCATCTCCTTCTATGTCAAGGTAACCCGCTTGGTGGATGAGGAAAAGGCTGTGGACATTGTTTATCTGGACTTCAGTAAACCCTTTGATGCTGCTCCCCATAGCATCCTCACGAAACAACTGGCTGCCCTAGGCCTGGACAGGCGCACACTCTGCTGGATCAAACCATGCCTGGATGGTCAGGCCCAGAGAGTGGTGGTGAACGGAGTTAAATCCAGTTGGCAACCGGTCACAAGTGGTTACAAGTGGCTGAGGGAGCTGGGGTTGTTTAGTCTGAAGAAAAGGAGGTTGAGGCGACACCTTATCGCTCTCTACAGATACCTAACAAGAGGTTGTAGAGAGGTGGGTTTTGGTCTCTTCTCACAAGTTACAACTGATAGGGCAAGAGCAAATGGCCTCAAGTTGTGCCAGGGAGGTTTAGGTTGAACATCACAAAAAACTTCTATAGTGAAAGGGCTGTCAAAGACTGGAACAGACTGCCCAGCGAGGTGGTTGAGTAGCCATCCCTGGATATATTTAAAAGCCGCCTAGGTATGGTGCTCATGGATATGGTGCAGTAGTGGCCCTGGTAGAGTAGATAATGGTTGGACTTGATGATCTTAATGGTCTTTCCCAACTATAGCGATTCTGTGATTCTGTATATTTTATTTACACAGCTAAGAGATATTTGTACCATACTGATCTTTCTTCTTCCTCCTCACTTCAGAACTGTATTCAAATGGCAACCACATTTGCACCAATCAACACTACAGGTTACAAATCACCTTAATTGTAGTGATGACTTACAGAAAGTCCTTGCCTCTGGTCCTCCAACACCTTTTTCCTAGAACTTGGGTTTCTCCATCCATTGCATCATGCCACTGAAGACGAGCAGAAAGAAAAGGTCTAGTTAGAAATGTGCTGTTTCAGACAGAACAGTGAGCATAAATTGCATCTTGTTTTCTGCCCATCTCTATTTTAACGAGTGGGAGGTTTTGGAACCAGCAAGAATATGATAATTTTGGCAGCAAAAATGTCTCCCAGAGCAGAGAGTTTCAAAGAGCCACCTGCATGCAGAAAAGAGTGACTTGTGAGCAAATTAGCATCAAGAAATACTGCTTTCTTAAAGAGTTCTAATTGTAATTCTACCTGTCAATATTAGCTGAATATCTGACCACACGCACTATTCACTCAACAACCGTCAGGTAGGAATCAGTCGCTTTAAGATATTTCTTCTCCACATTTCTTGAAGAAATATGCTATTTATATTTATGTGCTGTCTGCCATTCAGTATCTGTAGCACAGTGTGGGTGAAAAAAAAAATTCGATTTCATTTCTGGGAACCTCTGAAGTCTTCTGCACTTAAATGGAGATTCACCCGCACACAGAGCAGTTGATCTGCAGAAGCATATTTTGCACAGATGGAAGACATAATATAAAATGTTATTTCAGTGATCAGTTTCTCCCCTGTGCAGAGAAATACGCTCCAGATAAGCTTCAAAAACACATATTGTAGCACCAGAGTAGATATGGCAGTTTATGCAGGTGGATAAAAGACCTATAATCTTGTTAGGAGGAGTTATATCACAGATGGAATTTCTTTGAGTATTTAGGCCTTTATTTATAATCTTCATAAATCACTCGAGCAGACAATTCAACTCTGAAAAGCTTAAACTTGCTGACAAAACAAAACTGCATATAGTGAAAAAAAGTATAACCAAGAGTTAAGTAAGCAGTTTCCACTATGGAAGGAAAAGAAATACTGGATTACTATGTGCACCAGCTGACTAATATCATATTAAAATAGCATTGAGACATCCATAGAACGAAAAAGAAAATCACTGATTGTTTAAGAAGTGAAAATAATTGGAATAAGGTTAAAACAGAAGCGCTCTGCGCTATGCGTGACCATTCTGCTTTGTAACTTCATTACAAAACATTGAAGTATTGATGCAACTTAAGCTCTCATTCAGAGGACAGTGATAAACACAAGAGATTTTTCAATGAAAACTTTTTCTAAAGTTAAAGACCTGCAGTTTATAATAATTAATACTGAACTGTGTTAAAAGCTCCAAACAGCATGTAGACCAAAAAGGTTGTTATTTTGCCTTTTCTTTCCCTTTTCTCCACACCACACACTCCTCAACAGAGTTGGTGGTGAATCAAATTCAGTGTCCCTGAAGTTTCCCAAGTATGTGTGCATATGACTCTGCCTCAGGTTTCAGTGTCCTGCCGACCATACAAAGGGAAGTATTCAAAGAAACCAGTAAAACTGTAGTTAGGTTCATCAGTCTCCCTGAGATGTTTTTAGGATCTGTTCAAAAGCCTGTTGTATGACTAAGGGAGAATGTAATACACAGCGGTATGGTGCAGGTGGACCACAACTTTGTGACTTAACGTGGATATGGAAAGAGGATAAAAAGTGTGTGTTGTGACTACTACTAACATACAAAAGGTAGAACTGATAAAACAACTGGAACAGTTTTGCTTCTGTCCATTGCATCTGCTGGCAGATGACAAACATGTG
Source organism: Baryphthengus martii (assembly GCA_013396935.1). Lineage (NCBI taxonomy): Eukaryota > Metazoa > Chordata > Aves > Coraciiformes > Momotidae > Baryphthengus > Baryphthengus martii. The sequence goes on along the minus strand of VWZK01022548.1, from coordinate 12,544 downwards.
CTTAACACAAAAAGTACCGGCAAGAGAAAAATCCAGGAAAAATGCCTTGTATTCACCAAACAAATAACTATTTTTGTCTTAAACCATTTCTATACCTGTTTTGAAAACCATTAGGACACTCTTTCTCTTTTAAATGCTTCTTAACCTTCTGAACCAGATGTAAAATTATGGAACTAAATTACTCTATAAAAAACCAACACGAAAGTCCAAACCAAAGAAAAAAAAACCCAACGCAAAAGAAAAAGAGTAATAAACTAATAAATAACTCACATATACCTTGCCCATCTCTGACGTCTTCAGAAATACAGGAACAAAGTTAGAGGTTGAAAATATCAAGAAATTACATTCCATCCACACACCGTGTAGCCATCTGAAACTGCTGTGTAACTCCAGGGGAGAAAAACTACCACCCTTTGCTGAAACACTCAATTAAACAATTTTGTTTCCACTTAGAAAGGTCATTCATCATGCTCTCTTTGTCAAAGCAGTCGTTTTCTTTGCCTTGTATCTAATTAATTTCAGCTTGACATATATAATTCTTGAATGACAGCCCTTAACACATTTTGAAGCTATGGATGATAATGGACAATCGTACTGCCTCTCCAAGGATTCTCCCACATAAAGAAGATCATTTTCAGCAATCTAGGGTGCAAATTTAGAGTCATTATGTCTTATGAACTTCACCTGCAAACACTCAGTGCTCTGTACCCATGGGGTGTTAAGTCATACTCAGCAAGCGGAGTAGAGGGCCTCATGAAAAAGACACTTGTAGTAGGCAGCAGAATTCTTCAGGCACAGCCAGGCAGTAGAGAGTATGGAGAGCACTGTAAATTTATACTTCAGTTTATATTAATTCATTTTCACTAACTTGTCAGCAGAGGTAAACCTTAAAATTTCAAATCAAAGAAGTATACAAAACATTTTATGGCGACTGCTGTTTTCACTTCATTGTTTACATTATGTGTATACACTGAGATTTATTCTTCTTCCCCCGCAATCAAAACTGAACAGAGTCGGTTTCAGAGTTTCTCTAAAAGCGTAGTGCTCCTCTATTATAAGAATGCACAAGCATTTCAACCTGCCTTTTCAGACAAAACCTTTCTGCAATAAGACAGGGAGCAGGCAGGGTGGGGAGAAGAGTTTGTCAAAAATCTAATTTTTGTTCCCAAATATTTCTGAGTCCTAACTCTTAACTCAGATCACCAGAGCTGAAGAAACTTGTCCTATGGACACAAGGCCTTCAGCAGAGGAAAACAGCATTACTTGGAACATGTAATCCAAGAAGTGTCCTTTGGGACACCAAGCCTGGAAATATAAACTGGAAGAAAATTAATATCATACAATGATATGAAATATATGCAGCTGCTGAGACTGATGTGGATGCCAAGTAAGATTACAATTAAACGTAGTAAGAAAGAGTAGATATCCAAAACTAAATGGGAATTAACCCATTAGAACAGAAATTCTTGTGTAAATTCAGAGATGATGTTTTAACAGATGCTTGACACCTCTCCAAATGAATCCTCTACATGAACAGATTTAGTGGAAGAGGTTTCAAGTTCAGACCCTTCTTGTATTATGTTAGTTTCTGTTATAAACATTAATTTGTAAAAGGTTACTCCATATAATCTTATTTTTTTATCTTGAGCTAAATAAGATTTTAAAATTGTCTATTCACTGTTTTGGAACTAGGCTGTTTTTTCTGACTTTTAGCTGCAAAAAACACCCCTCTTTTTCCCACACCCACCATTCTCTAATCTGTGATCTAAACTAAAGCACCATCAATGTACATCCGCAGATGTCTGAAGAGATGTTAGCAACATATTAGCACGGAGATGAATAAACGGAGAATGTTGGTTTCTAAGCATAGTTTGAGAAGATGAGGTACGTTCTCATTGCTAAAATCACATATGTAATAAAATATAAGTCATTTTATGTGCAATAAAGTGAATACTTTGTAAAGAAATCTAGGCATATGTTTATAATAGTAACAATGGTACTTACCGTTTATAGTGTTCTGTATTTTTATGTAGCTCTCCAAACACTTGATCTCACAATACTTTGTGGTGAAGTTATATATTTTTCCATTTTTAAACAGAGAGAATGAAACACGATATTCAGAAAAATGTCATCATTTACCAAAAAAAAAAATAAAAAAAAATCAACTGAAGTACTTTTATCTTCTACTATGTGTATCCCCAGTGTCATTAAGGTAAAGTTATTACACTTTTTTTCAAATGAGAATAATCATGTTGAGCTCTTCTCGAGATAAGTGCTTCAGCTTATTTGAAGCACTGTATTTAAGAAAAAAATACAGTTCCCTTTATATAACTTATCAACAGAGAAGAAGAAAATTAGAAAACATTTGAAAATACTACCTCAAAGTTAGAAGTACACAATAATGAGTTCAGCTGCATTTTTGCAGGAACCTTACAACTGTAATTGTTGGGTTGATTCTTCTTTCTACTGGTTCATCTCACTGGACTCTGCATGCTAGCTAGCAGTTGAGCTACTCTCCTTGCCTTTGAGTATGGAGCGAAATATTTCGATGTATTTTACTTTACATTAAAATAATATCTTTGTCTTGCTACATTGCTCATCTGTCCAATTCCAGGTAAAACCAGTGAAAATGCAGCCACTGCACTCTTGCAGGTAGAGCTCAAAAGAATTTAAATGTATTTCCCATTACTGTCAACTTCTGTTATATACAGAAGAGACAGTAATCTTGGAGGAATAAAAACCCAGTAATATGTGCAATGTGAAAGAGACCAAGCAAGGAAGCTTTCCTACAATTCTTATTCCTTTCTTAAGGAAGTATTTGTGTACTGGGATAAAAGGCAGTCAATTGTCCTTGCAGATCAATTTCCATCTGATCTTTTAAAAATTTCTAGCATTTTTGATATTATGATTGGGAAACTGACAAGTTTCATTTGTTTCTGGGTTGATAAATAGGAGGTTATATTTTCATTTTAAAATGAACTTCCTTCCCCTTTAAATAATTCTTATTCACAGTATTTTGGCTTGGTTACGCCATTTGAAACACTAATTAGCTGTTAAATGCAATAGCAGAAAATATATTCCATCGAGAGAAACAATGTTAATATAAATCATAACAATTAATGACATAACAGGAATTTTATTTTTTCTTGTTTTGCTGAAGTTCATACATGGTAACGTCAATACAAAGATTTAGTGGAAATATCTTCTGTAGGAGCCACACATAGGCTGTTATTGAATAAAAACTATGTATTTACCTGTATGGACTACGATAAATATGGAACTTCCCTTTAAAAAAACATCCAGTAGCAAAACCCCTTAAAAGCTATTGATAAATAAGGTGCCAAGAATCTGAATGTCTGTGAATTTCTGGATGTGGCCTACTGACTGAGCCTGGTGATCTTTCATCCCCATCTGGTGATTTCATACCATAACTAGAAGTAATATCTCTTTCACAGTTTTCCTTTTCTGCCTGTACGTGCATGTTTAGGAGAAGAGTTAAGGGAACCTTCTTACAGATACTCCACTGTATGGCTAAATTATTTTAAAATGGATTTCATTTTAATGTCTTAAAGGAAACACGGGATAGAATCGTGGGCCTGCCATGGTCTGCAGGCCATTAGTAGTTTAGAGTCAGCCAGGGCAGCTGACCTAAGTTGGCTCCCAGCTTTATTCCAGACCATAAACCTCACATTCATTATAAAGGGGGAAGTTTGCTAAGGATAGGAGCTCTTCCTGGTCCTCCTCTTCATTCTCCTTCTGCTTTTCCCCATCTCTGGAGGGATTTGCTAACCATTCTGCTCCTGAAAGCTGCTTTCCCATTTATTCTGACCACTATACATTTGCTGGCCTGAGTATAACTTTGTATACTTTATATTGACATTGGTATTAGTTTGGCTCGTTTTTTAGGTCTCTTTTCATTTTAACTTTTGAATCTCCTCTCCTTTTCTTGATCCTCCTTCTCAACTGGGTGATATCAGGTGATAGAACAACTGCTCTATCAGGCTAAACGGAGACAATGGTTAACATCCTCCTTCTAATTATTTTATATTCTTAAAGGAGCTGGCTAAAGAATGAAATTTCTGAAATTTTGTTTTATAAAATGGTCCTGAATTTTTATCAAATATAAACTTCTTTCAAATATTGGTTTAAAACATGATCTCATTTGATATTTGTTTCAATGCTGTTAAAAGCATAAACAAAATGCTAACATTTAAAAAATGCAGAAATTGGAAAAATCTAAGATATTTCTTTCAAATGTTAGCTTTTCTTCATAAAGTGGTTCCAAGTCTTTGATCCTCCTTTTAGAAGAGTGAGTGAATTTACCTCTTGTTAACCAGAATGTTTCTACTCATTATCTTTTTCTCCTTCCTCCACAGTGATTTCCTTGGCTATGGCACGAGCCCTGTGAACCTGCGACTGCCCTTCCACATCTGCCTCAAGACTATCCTGAGTTATTCTCAGGCTAGGATATTAAGAACGCACCAAGAATAATTTCTATGGGCTGTCTCAATGACGGCTGAAATTCCCTGATGATACGGTATCAATCAACTCATCTCTGCATAGCATCCAGTCACATCCCAAATTCCAAACCAGGCTTTATTCTATCCTCCAAATTCATATAAGAACTCTTACCTCAAGAGCACTGCAACTTCAGTCCTGGATTTCACCAATGCTACCAGCATCATCACTATTCTTCTAGCCTATGACCCACAGAGAATCACTTTGAAGACGCCTTCTTTATGGGGAAGTAGTGGCAGCTGGAATAGCAACAATGAAAGAGATTTGTGAAACAGCAGCATGTGTGACAACAACCCCATTTCATATGCAGCAAGGTATAGCTTGAAGTCTGTGTTTGGGTAGAAGTGAGATTCTCTACAAACTGTGGACTTTGCAGAAATGTTACCATCTCCTCAGAGAAGTGCTCCAGGCCATTTATTTTACATATAGATGATCACTGGATATTTTAGACAAGTGTCTGTTATAATCACTAGTGGGAAATCTCAAGTCTTTCCTGACTAAACTTTTCTTAGCTTCTTTGTATCTGTATAGATATGTTAACAGGGAGGAAAAAAACAACTCACTCCTTTTATTGCGTCTTTCCCCTCTCTATAAATTTGGTTCGCTATTGCATTCTCTGCAGTGTACAGAATGATGCCTGCTGTTTCCCCCAAATTTAATTCTCTACAGAAACACAAGAGAACAGTAGAGGGGAGAGGGTAAATAAACAGCTAGTTAGAACTGAATCTACAGACCTCCTTCTTTCCTTCAGGAGCTTTTAGCTGTCTGAAGTTTATCACAGTAGCCACTGATCAAATACCAGCAGGCTCCTTAGGTAATAGTTAAGGATTAAACAGATAATCTAATTCACATCCTTCTTATAGATTTTAGTGCCTAAGACTGACACTATTCTTCATCAAGATCCCTTCTAGAGATCTATAATCCTCACAGATCATACTCCCACTTCAGCTCAGTTTTCCCTTTGAAATCTTTTCCTCAGCCCTGGCACACCCAGAGGGTGTGGCAACACTGGTCCTTCCAGGCTCATCTTAATTATTCAGTCCGCCATTTCTTGATATGAAAACTAGTGAACTTCTTACAATCACTAAAACTGTATTTCAAAGGACAAAGCTGTACAAACAGAAAGACTCATATTTGAGCCTAATACACCGATTCCCAGTCAGTGTAACCTGTGCCTTTCACAAATGCGGTCCTTATTCACTATTTCAAAAATTAGCAGCAGCACAGTGATTTTAATGGATGTTATGGTGATAAAATTCTACACACTGAGAAAGTACTTGGGCTTTCAATCTATGTTTATGAGTTGTGCTTCTATGAAACAATGAGAACCATGTTCCCTGTAGTAAAATGAACCAGGGGGTTCCTAGGTGCTTCTGAGACTTTGATCTCATGATATTTTGTATATCTGAGTCATGATTTATTTGCTGCTATCACTAAATCAATTTAGGTTTTGCTCTGAAATGATGTCACTATCAAGAATAAAACACTGGCTTTCTTTTTTTACTTTTAATTTGCAAGAAAGAAATGTAAAAAAGACCAAAAGAAACAAGTATTTCAATAATACTGCAGTTTGATTCTTTTTATTGTAATCTTATTGAGTAAATTTTAATAGTGATTTAAAAGTACCTTTCTTTTTTTGTGAAAAGCTAATCTTAGTTTGTTTTTAAATTGCTTTAGCCAAAAAAAAAAAAAAAAGTGATTAATAATATCTAATTTCCACAAAACACCTCAAAATCCATACATGACTACTTGGGTTTAATTGGTGAAACCTCACAGTCAGATTCCGGTCTGAATTGTGGCCATTATGTGTTCTTTCTGTTCTTATGGAACAATAGAGATCACTGTATAAGGGTAAAGAGAAAAAAATCCCACTTGCTAATGAAAATGATTGTAGATGGGTCATGGGAGATTGGTGTTAAAACCATGTCCAAGTTTTCTGCAGGAAAAAGGAGTCGGAAGGTGACAGCCTCCAGACACTCTGTTGTGGTCAGATGGCTGTGCGTGCACTCAAGAGTCACACAAGGTGATCGAAACTATAGCTCTAAATCCTCCTCCCAGAATAAAAACGATAGCATTTCTTAGACTCAACCCTGATGCTTCCTCAAACACTTTGTATTCTGTAAATCACAAAATGTATTATTTTAAGCATAGCAAAGGGTTACACAGTTCTGCATCTGAAATCACCCGAACACATTTTATATGGAATAAAATAACAATTGTAAAAATTGTTATTTCTCATTAGTGTTAGAGTGTTAGATGAATAGCAGATAATCAGCATTAAGAAATTAAATCATAACTTCTTTTTTGCTTCTCTGATTTGAAACTTAATCCTACCAGTTTTCATGTCTGCAATTCTAATAAATATAGAAGTATTACTTAATGTTTATAACCTCCATTAAACCTTTTGAAATTAGAGCAGTCTTTTGTAAAATATGGGGATTGGCAGGGAGATGACATAAACATCACGGTAACCTGGATTTTCCCCTTAACTTTGTAGATTTCAAATACATACTTTTGAAATATTGAAATGAAGCCATTTCTAAGTTATATGTCTTGTAAATCATTTAGTATCTAGGGAATTTAGGAACAGATGAAATTTAATTACTGTGTCTATTCTACAGACCATTATATTAATGGGAGTCGGTTTATCAGTTCCAGTACCATTTACATCAGTCCCTAAACCGCTCTAAATAATCAGAAATTCAAATTTTATCCTAATGGCTCCCTTAATACTTTGCCTACGATAAATGTTTATTTTAAACTTTGCAAATGAGATTAAAGCCTCATTGTAATTGAATAAATGCCACAGAACTAACTGAACCTTGACTATGAGTTTGCTACAAGTATTTTATTTAAACAGTTACTTCAGCAGTCACTATGATTAAGTGACAAAATGACTTGTTTTGCATCAGTAAGTTGCCTAACAAATAGAAATGTGCAGGGTATTCACTACACTGTCTTGCTACATCATGAGATTTACAGAAACACCTGCTTAAATCATTTTATGCTGATTCACTTGGGAAAACAAAAACAGAGATTAAAGACTAACAGGATGTCAAATGCATTTTTCCTTTAACACGACAACAAATGTCTTTTATTCCTGTGGAAAACAATATGTAAAATCAGCCCGTGAGCATTTATTCTTCTGACTAAACAACGGTCAAGTTGATTGCTTGGTTTGATAAAATTAAGTAATTATTTTCAAGCAGAGGATTAGAATGACAAGATTTGGCCTTGAGCATACTTCGCCCTTTTCTTTTATATCCTTGGAGTACCTGTATAGAACACTGATATTGAGATGACAGCTATATCTTGGGAAATAAAGAACATCGCAGAGGAATTAATTACAGCTTCCCATTCAGAGGCTGGCAAGAAAGAGTTAATTAGTACCTTTGTCAAGACAGGAATTTGGAAGAATGCCTATGAACTTAAACAAGATTAATGGAATTGTGATATGCTACATACAAGATCTGCTTTATTGAAACAGAGTTAATTTTGGCATTAAGACTGAAAGAAGGATAATTCTGAAAAGGATTTTGAATTGACATTTGCAGTCCTATACATTTGTCCATCAAAACTCCTATTTTGATTGGAAGCAGTCGGGAAGCCTGCTTTCTACAGAAATGGTAGATTTTTAATAATAATAATAAAAAAAGGCCTGTTTCATAAAATCTGAAAACCTAAAAGGAGAGTTGTAGCTCTGTAGCACACGAGGTGACAGCTGTCTGGGGAACGTTGGTTGCAGACCTGAAGGACAGCCTGAAGCAGAGCTACAATGGTTTCCACAGGGCGTCGTGTTAACCCGGCAGACAGTGCGGCTTTCCGCAGTGCAAAGGACATCAGAGACCCCCTTTCAAATATGTCCTCTACATTAGCCTTGAACCATAATCGGAAGTGATTCCAGTCGTTATTTTCAGATGGGAAACTGAGGCACAGAGGAACTGGTTTGTCAGGCACCACAAAAGGCTGTGCAGACCTTGGGAGCTGAATCTTGCCTAATTCAGCAATAGCCCTGATCACAGAGCATCAGTCATGCTGCATTCAAAGGTGTGAGTTTTCTGTAATACCATCCTGAAGGACATTTTTGTATGGAGGAGGAATTATCCAGGTTCTTGTATTGCATGTCCAGTTTCAGCACTAAAGTGCTTTATGAAGCTGGACAAACACCTTTTTTCTCCCTGTCTCCTTTTCCTTTACCATCAAATATGGGTTAATGATTCTTCCTTGTCTTTGTGATGTCCTTCCAGAACTAGGTTGTATGACTGCTAATAATTGCTGATTGTTTATTTTGAAGTAATTTTAAGTTCATGGAGTTCATAAGGAAAAACAATCTTCAGCTTTTATTTTTGTTTTGTTATTTTTTTCAATCCCTTGCTAAATGTCACATATTTTACTGACTTGTATTTATTTGCAATTCAATATCGTGTAGCTTTGGAAGTGCTAGCAGAATCTAGTTCAAGAACTCTTAAAAGCTTATTTTGTTGGATGATTGTATGATACTTAATACTAGTCCCAAAAGAACTATAATACGGAGAGAGGGATCTTCCTTACCTTTGAGAGGGGCAGGGAGGTATTGCTCAACGGGTCACCAGTGTGATGCGGACCAGTGTTATCCAAAGATGCAGCGAATGATATATTATTGGTAAGGATAGGGAAATACACACAAGGTGTTTGTTAAACAGTTATTGCAGAGGGAGATGGTCCCCAAGTTTAATTAGGGTAATGATTTAGTTATCCCATAAAGAGACATGGAAAGACCTTGTTAGTTTAGCCTAGCCAAATGAAAGCTGAGAAGACATTATTGAGGTAAAACATAAAGAACAAGAGAAGTACACAGTTAGACAGATCCTATAATAATATGCAGAAACATACACCGATAATGAATAAATTGAATTGAAATTCTAACCCCTACGAGGTAAAACTTACTCTACCCAGCTGGTCACATCATCATAGAAGGCTATTGGAATAATAAAGCATGATGTTCCCTTGGTGAATCCATGCTGACTACTACTGACAACCTTCTTTCCCTCCACGTGCTTAGAGATGACCTCCAGACTGAGCTGTTCCATCACCTTTCCAGAGATGGAGGTGAGACTAAACCTGTCTGTAGTTTCCTGGGTCATCCTTCCTGTCCTTTTTGAAGACTGGAGTGACGCTGGCTTTCCTGCAGTCCTCAGACACCTATCCTGTTCTCCATGATCTTTCAAAAATGATGGAGAGTGGCAGAGAAACAACATCAGCCGGCTCCCTCAGCACTCACAGGTGGCTAATAACTTCCTTGAAAGATTTCCAGACTTGCTCCAGATTGTAGCTTTCTGTAAGTGTGTTACCCTGGAAACAAAATCACAATGCTTTCTCCCATCTGACATTTGATGCTAATAATAGTAAACAAAAAAACGACAATGTTTTTCTGTGCATTTAATCTTTTTCTTTCTTTTTTTTTTTTTAAAAAAAATTTAAAAAAGTTAAAATGAGGACAATTAAAACCAACTGAATTATTGTAGTTACTCAGATGAGTTACTAAAGTTACTAGCAGTTTTGCTCCATCTTTTAGCTGGATCGCTGTTTTGTAGTGAGAAAGTTAAAATTATTTTTCCTCACAAACACAACAAAACCAGCTTTTTCTCCTCTGAGCAAGTAATGAGATTGAACTCAGGTCTTATATAAATGTATTTCAAATGTTCAATAATTTTGGAAATGCACAGTGAGAGAAGTTAGTGAAAACATCATTTGGGAATGGAGGATCATGACTGTAGAATATGAGGTACCTGATAGAACCCTTGCAGCCTCCCACAGGCTAAGCTGTTTTTCACAGCATTGCTGTTTTCTTCAGAGGCAGATGATCCATCACCTCTTCAGCAGGAGGTATGGTAAATAAGAAGCTATAGGAGAGGAAAAAAACCAGTAATAACACTAATAAAAACAAACAAACAAAAAAGCCAATATAAGTGAGTATTTGCAAGTCAGGGATAATGTGTTCTATTTCAATCTTGCTGAGTTTGCAAGCCATGCGAGGCTGTATTTTGACACATGCTGAGACTGACCATTCAGCAAAGGAGAAGGAAAGAGTACCTTAGATGACTTTCTGCAAGACCTTTTCACAGACCCCAGTGGTGAATGGAATTTATATGTTGATTTCAAAAAGAACTAAACAAAAAACCCGACCCAAAGCAGAAACTAAAACTTAAAAAAAAGTAGTAATGCTACAGAGATGAAGTTGAATATTTTTTATCCATCTCTGATGGCTTTTGTTCCCAGTTTCTTCAAGATGCTGCAGTGTCACCAGTACGCTTTTGCAAAAGGAACAGACTTACATTCTATTTTATGTTCTGAATTTGGCAGAGGAGCGCTATAGAATCCACTCTACTTTTATCCTCTATGTTAATATATCACGAAGCAGTAGTGCAGCAACCTGACGAGAGCTACACATTCCCATCTGCTCAGAATGTAAGAAAAAAATGGAATTCAGGTCAAAATAGGAAGAACAGCAAGAGTGAATTCTGTCCTTCCTGAATGGTTTCAAGGATACCTCCAGGAAATTGTTGTCTAGTGTTTCTCAGTTCATTTGTTTCTCTTCTGTGACTACTTTGTGGATAATAAAAGAGCTCTAACAAAGGAGCCTTAAAATGACTATTTGGAGTTACATTTCCCCTCCTTGGCTGATGAAATGGTTCAGCAGTTTATCTGAAGAGCTGGGATGTTTTGAAGTTCACAGGCATTTCAGCAATTACCAGCAGTTTTACTTTTGCTGAACCACTCCTCCCAGCGAAACAGTAACGAACTGAAATTCACAGGTTATTGTTCCAAGGCTTACAGCTTGGGCCAGCGACAGGAGACACTGAGAAATTATACTTTGCAAATGTACACTCATGTGACAGTTTTCATGCTAATTACAAAACAAAGGCAAAAGAAAAACCAAAAGCATTGACAGTCAGGAATGGTGTCGAGGAGGATATGCCTTTGATACCAAAATTTACTTGTGTATTGCCATAAGATTGGAAGAGACTTCACGCATCCTCTAGCCCATGCTCTAGACCAACATACACATACATTATTTCAAGTAACTTGGCTTTAAAAATCTTTAGATGATGAAAATCCCCAAATGTCAAGGAAACCTGACCCAGAACTTGCCCAAAGGTGTTAGAGAATATTTGTGTGAAGACCTCTTGGATCAATTGCTGTAATCCAGAATCATTTTACTGTATTAACACCAGAGAAGAATATCTCGGCAGCATTTTGCTGCTAACTTTAAATGAGAACAAAGTATAAGAGTATTTATTCTTGAGATACTTTTACAGCTTCACCCACATACAGAAGTTACAGATAATTAAAACTCTTCAGAAAAGCTTCATCCCATCCTTAAAATGGATTTGGCACAGCTGAGGAAACAATCTTGTTACGATCCTACACAAAGACGTGTTGAAACTGGGAGAAACGCTGGCAATTCACCCACCCTTGGAGTGTCACCTACCAGGCACGGGGTGGAAGACGAAGGCTAGGAGCACATAAATGGCAAAAGTGACCCAAAGGACCTCATCTATTCAAAACTATTTTCTCTAGATTATTTGAGAAACAGTGATAAAGAATGGTCTTTGAAATTCATGAAGAAAAAGAAATGTACCTTTTTGGATACCACAGTCTACTCTCTAGAATTTTTATCTCTGTAGAATTTTTACTTTTCTTTGGAACTGCAAGTCAAGAAGTCACTAAAAAAATTGGAAAATTAAGACATTTCCTTTTTCATTGGGCATGTCAGAAGAAATTTCAGCAATAGCAAGTCAGAGTTGGCTGCTTTGGCTGTTTCCATGATGTGGTGGGATTTAAAACATATTTCTTCCAACATCTAACACTGAGGTGCTGGGGTCTGAACCCCGAGTCCTGAAGTGAACTTGACATCTGGATGAATTTCACAACAAGGAAGAAGGGGCTAAGGCTGCCGAGGTGCCTCCTATTATAATCAAGGGCAAGACTGAGTTGGCCTCCGTGTTTGCCACCAACAAGAAGAACTTTTAGCTCCTCTGCTGGC
>VWZK01022542.1:0-84476 GCA_013396935.1 Baryphthengus martii | reverse complement strand
TTTCCTTTCCTTTCCTTTCCTTTCCTCCACTTTTCTTTCCTTTTTTTCTTCCTAAAAGTATTTGTATAAAATGTAAAATAAATAGAAAGCTTTTTTAATTACATGCAATTTCCAATCATCTTATTAGTAGTACTGTGGTGATCTTTCCATCCCATGGTTGGCATTGTGTCTCTAAGCTTTTTGTGCTCCAAATATATAGATATATATATAAAAATTAAAAAATGATGTGGTGTATATAGATTTATATAGTACATGAGTTGCTGTTTAGGGTGCAGAGTGAATCTGTAATGTTTGTTTTGTTGGCTTTTTTTTCCAATGTGGGAGAAGTTCTGCAACAAGCAGCAGTGATAGCGTTTTGAGAAAGTTCTGCTTATGTAGAAGATTTTCTGTTTGGGCAAACACTGCTCAGTATGTAATTAGTAGTGTCCATTCCTGTTTTTATAAGAAGCATTTTGGCAATTAGGAACATTTTAATTAAGTCTACTGTGTTCTCAGCTTGAGGTTTTTTGGGTGTACTCTTCCTCAGGAAAGTGAGATAACATTCAACAGAGACTTACTTTCTTTTTCTGTAGCAGTTCTTTCAACTTCCACTTCCTAATAAGTCAGTGCTCTCCTTTTAAAGACTTTAGTGCAATTTTTTAAAATTATTTTTTATAGCTTGTGTCACCACTGCTACCATCAAGATTCCTCTTTCAATAAGATGCTGATTGGATGAATATGGCTTCCAGTAACTCAGTCTTTGTTTTGTAAAAACATTATTACAACATTGTATAACACTTTAGAAATGTTTCAAATTTAGGCTGGCGTGGTGACTTAGCAGACTAGGGGGCTAACATATGGAGTCTGCTACACACTAGAGACTGTGGTTTTATTGCTGGCAACACTAGTCAAGTCAGGATTAGCAGCCATGGTATTTTCAGCAAGATCTGAGATCTCAAGGCCTCAGGTATAGTTACCTAACCCTTGCCAGAAGTAGGATAAAGAGGATGGGTGAAATAGTAGGGAGAAAATGAAGATTGATTTAATATAATGGGAGGGATACTTTTGCTATAAGGGCTACATTTTTCTTAGGCTTAAATCATTTCCTTTGTTTTCCATCAAAATCATCAAGCGGTTCAAAATTCAAAACATACACCAAATGGTAGCCCTTGCTGGGTGCAGAGCCACCCGTTGGGACAGTGACCCTGAGTAGGATACTGCTGGCACCTCCACTTGTCCTCGGCTGCAGCTGTGAATGTGCCAGACCTTGAAAAACAATTTAAGAAGCAAGCAAACAAGCAAACAAACAGATTCCTTTTCGTATGAACTCACAGTGCGGGCAGGATCCCAAGCAAGATGTCTCTCATCTCAGCCCTGTCTCTGCTGTTGAAAAGCAGAGAAAAGAGGAAGAACTTCCTTGGAAGACAAGCTGGCTGAGAGTGGGAATGATATGCTTTAGGTGTTGATTATAGTGTAATAACTAATGGTGAGATTTCATTAGAAAGTAAAAGAATGCATCTGTAGGAGAAAACGGATCCCATTAAAGAGCTGCACAGAGCCTTCTTTTTGTTTAATGGTAAAAGTACAAAGTGACAATATCAGAATAAAAATAAAATAAGAGGGGGAATGCATTCTCTATCTTTAAAAAAAAATAAAATAGAAAGAAAGAAAAAGAAAAAGTGGCAGTTAAAGCCAATAAAGTCCTTTATTTGAATGCCATTAGTGGGTTTGGCAGCCATCCGCGCCATCTACTTCAGAGGAGCACTGCACAGATTAAGAGGGGCTGGATGCTAATTTGCACATATGGAAATGCTTTTTCTCGCCGTTCCGATGGCTCTGTTGTGGACAGATGGAATTAGTGAGCACTCCAAAGCCGTGAAGGCAAACACATAAAAAAAAAAAAGCCCTCTCTCCTCCTTCCTTCTTCTTTCTCTCTTTCTTCCATTCGTGAGAAACTTCAGCCTTGAAATAAATAACATTAGCAGACCGCTCTCCCTGGCATTAACGAGCTATTTTATCATATTTCAATTGCAAATCATTTTTTTACTGGGAGTTAGAGTCATCTCAGCTAGAACCAAGTGTGCCAAAAAGGATTGGCAAATTAAGGACTATCTTCAGATAAATTTGGCCTTATATGCTGTATATAGATCTCTCTCCCCTTTAGACTGTGCCTTGCAATGCTCTCTTTCCTGACAGTGTTCCGTAACTGTGAACCATATTTTCAGTTTCCAGTCCTTACCCTTGTTGTACAAGTGACACTTTCACCTCTCTTATGACCAGAACCTGTCCTGATATCTTGCTGGGCTTTGGGGCAGAGGGTGGTCTTGGAGAGGAAGACGATGACAAAAAGTGGCTCCTGATCAGGATCAAAATTCAGTCCCTGCATTACCAGTGTTACAGAAGCCATTTCACTTGTCCATCTTCAGACCATCAGATACTCTGTGGACAAAGTGCAGGAGGTGGACATAAGAGAGCAGCCTGAACTCTCACCCAGGAAGGAAGGTGTAAAAATTCTTCCCAGGTCTTGCCCTTGGGCAACACAGTTCCCCACCAATTCCAAAATAGGGCTGTGCCTTCAACATGATTAAAACACTGGAAAAAGGATCAATCCAAGGAGACAAGAATCACTTTTATCTTGCTAATTTACAAGGGGAATTTCATATGCACCTTATCTATTGGCAGTCAAACAAAGCAGATGCATCTTTCTTTAAGGCAGCTGAAAGTCAACGACCTTTGTTGCCAAATGTCTGTCTAGCCATTTTTTTTTTTAAATTTCTTTGAAATCAGCTGGCACCAACAATTAGCACCCGACCACCCTCCAAACTTTGGATGAAGTGAGTGATGGAAACCAAATCAAGATTCAAATATGGTAAATAACACTTCTCTCTGTGCACTGTGACTGGCTCGCTGCCACTAACAAGAAGGTCTGTGCACAGTTCAGTCTCTCAGGGGCCAGCTCTGGACTCCTTTAAGCTACATGAATCCATTGAATAAGGCCATACACTCTCCAAACTAAGGGCAAAAACTTGGCTTTTGAACCTGCCTGGGATCTCTTCATTACAACATCATGAATGGCTCAGAGAAGAATCCAGGTGTCTTTAAACTCCTTCAGTCTGGCATTTTTTTCCTCCATTCTCTTCACCAAACTTCTGAGAATGCCTCAGTGATCTGAATGGATTCACAGCTGAAAACAGAGATGAAACACACCATTTACTTGACTCTCAACGAAAATGCATTTTGCCGCCAAGTGATTTTTTTTTATTTTTTTTTTTAAAGGCCACTATTCTGAACATGTTTCTTTGGTGGCATCAATCATAGCTATCAAGCGAATTGAAAACATGTGCACTTCAGACAGAGGAACAAAATCTTGTTTGTGATCAGTTCCACTTGGTTATTAGCTTTACTCTGAATAACTTCAGTTTCTATAGAAGATGGTACCAGAGGAGAGATGTAGTGAATTGCTACCAAAAATAGTTACTGCATGTCTCCCTTTCTTTCTCTTTGGGCTTTTTCATTTGTATTCCTTTTTTCCTTCCTTCACAACCCCTCCTATCCCCTCTCCCCCCCCGCCCCCCAACTTCTTTCCCAAGTGCTCTGATGCCAGAGGCTGGAAGGATTTTTGCTTCCAAAGAGCAGCATGTAGCTCTGGAGTGACAGATTCCTGACTGCTGCTCTGAGGCATTGTTCACAGCGAACAGGGAGGTTCTGACCTCTCTGATCACACAGCTGAGAGAGGAGGAGAGCATGCTACTGTTGTAACTCTTACTTCTCTCTGTGTACAGTGCGTCTAATGGGGACACACATTTATACTGCTCTCTTCCTTTAGAGAACAAGGCCCAGTCTTGAACTCTTTATTCAGGCTAAACTCTCACTGGAGTTTATTGAAGCCAATGTCCTTCTGGAGGCTCACTCCTCCTGTGCTTCTCAATGCATAAAGAAAGTATATTTTCCAATTCTCGTCAGAGACATTTTATATTCCTTCCCTCTGCCTTGCCATATTCATATTTCCTGGTTTTGCTACGGTAGAGCCCTGGTGCTATTCTCTTGCCAACTAACTTTTGGTGATGGGAATGTCATTGTTCTACGGTGTCACAGATGTAAGGAGGGAAATCAACTTGCAAACTCTCCATATATAAATCTGGTTGCAAATATACTTTTTAAATAACCCTTTACATTATGACAATTTTATCAGACAATTAAATTCAGACCTCATCTCATTGTAGATAAAGCATAATTATAGTGATTAAAATACAGCCCTGGAATCTAGAAAGTTAGGGGAAAACCTGCATTCATTGCCATAAAGCTAGGATTTCACTCAAGGGTCTTTCTCACCAGCTTGACAGTAACCCCCTCCTCATTTCCCCACCAAATGTATTGGCATTTCCCACATGATTTCAATGGCTTTGAAATTTAATCCCAACAGAAGAGATTTTAAATTGCTGCTATTATTCACATATAGCAGATCCTTAAAAAATCTGAGTTTCAAGGATTGCATAAAAAATAGAAAATGCATAATGATCACATAGACACTGTTGAAGCATGTGATGTAAGAGTCAATAAAGCATTTGTAAAAATTAATGCTTTGGGGAAATACTGGTGAAGATTCTTAAAACTGGAAAGTTTCATATTTGCAGTGACTTTATGGGAAACTTCATAGAAGTATTTAACTTATAAGAATAGTGCATGTTTTCTGAAAGTTAAGCACAGGGCATCTTCAGGGGAAAAGATCCAATATCATATTTGGGAGGATGAGGGGAGAAGTAAATTAAAACAATTTAGTTTGATTCTGATTTTTTTCTATTACAATTTTGTTTCCCTTTGGTTTTATTCTTTTATTTCTTTGTTCATTTAAGAAATGCTAAAATCGTAACATAGAATTCCCCCAAAAGTGAGACTTGAATAACAGAAGCGGTGAGAGGATTCAGCATGAAATTATTTAATTGCTTATTATTTTATCATATACATAGATATTGTACTAATGACAAACAAGCTATAGAAATCTTCCAGTAAAGCCTGCATATCCAAAAATGGAAAGAAGATAGTAATTCAGAAGAATTACTGGCAAAATAATAATAATATCAAATAAAATAAAGCAAAGATTTATTTATTTAGTTTTTAAAATCAGAACTGTCTGCTTTCTACTGTGTTCTTTCTACTTATTTCTGCCTAAAAATATAAAAAGGTTAATGCTGCTTGGGATGGTCATGTAGCTGGACTTCCCACAAGACTAATAGAAGTAAGTACCAAACCACACAGCAAACTACCCAAGGCCTGTGGTGGGAAGCTGCATTTCAGCCAGCTAACCATTTTCTCAGCTGCCACCTAAATTTCTAACTGCAACTATCATGGTAAGTTTTTTTCAGCCCTGAGCGTCTGTAGCCTGCACTAGAAGAGAGAAAAAGGATCTGTGATAAGTTGTCGTAGCTCCTCTATGAAAAAAAGATTGCACCAGTCTGAAAAGTCTTCTTAAACCACATAGATTCAGGATTTCTGTGTAATCCAGTCACCAGGATGTTGGTGCCAAACTTCAGGGTACTTACTCCTGATGAAATTCTGGACAGCCTGAAATCTTGACCCCTTATTGTCAAGAGTAATCAGTCCTTTGTGAAGTAGCAAATGTACCACACGGATATGAAATCTACCCGAGTTCTTTCAAGCATATAGTCACCCCAAAAAAAGAAGCACAATCCATGTTTCAGTTTTGTCTTTATTGAGGAAATACATAGAGGCAATGTTATGAATCAACAAAAAACTTCTTCCAGTTGAAGCCAGTAACTACTCTGAGAATAAGGGCAGCTCTTGACATTTAAATAACCTCCAAGGCTCAAAGTGTGAGGCTTTTCCCTTGAGTGGGAAGTGAGGAGATGCACAGCTTCATTATCCTTTGGGCTTCTGTTACATTTCACCACGAGATATTGTTGCCCTTCCTGAAAGATGGTTCTAATTTTTCCTGGAGGGACACATCAAGTCAGCTGTAAGTGTGGCACGCTCAGCATCTACCCTCTGCTGACCCACCGCTGGTTTGGATGCAGCCTATCTAAGCATGCTTAATAGCATGACCCAGCCTGCAAGGTCACACATGCTCCGGTCTGTGTACTTTGGCCACACCAGGAGCTGGTCTCTTGGGCTTGCTGTCTGCATATGAGGTACGCTTGGCCTGTAGGAAAACTGAACCTTTCAGAACACTCGATGCAGTACATGAAAGTGTTCAGATGTGACAGTGAGAAACATCCTATAAGAACCTAAAGAGTCCAACAAATACCATTCTACCTGAATGATGCTTTACCAGAGCTTGCACAAATTCAGACTAACTCTGTAAGTCCTCTCCCCATCTGTGTGTTCCTTCCAAATAACTTCATTTGAGTTTCTTTGTTTCTGGACTCTTTGGGTGGTTCCTCAATTCAAGGCAGCTGTTCTTGCAGCCAGAAACGTGGTCCTGTTGCAGGGTGCAGAAAATACGGGGTGTGCTGGCATGAGCTGTTTCTTGTACTCTTATCCCATGGCTGGTCCCAGCCAGCCTTTATTTGTGTATGTGAGCTTATCTCCTGTTAACAATTTAAACCCAGTCCTCAGAATGGAGCAGTGTCACTTTCAAAGATGAGGGGATTGTGAACATTTGGCATTCTGTCTGTCCACAGAAAGAAAACAATTAAAATGTTTTAAAAGAAGTCTAATTAGAAAGCTACATAAAAGTAACAGAAGAAGCATAAGTTGAAGTACCATCTATTACAGAAACAGTGAAGGATTCTTGGAACGGCACTGACCCTAAGCTCCTGTAAGCAGCAATTTTAATATACAGTTTTAAGTAAATTCCCTTTTCAGCTTCACTTGTCCCACATGAAAGAAAAGCTAACTTTAACACAGCAGACATGAGTCCTTAAAACGATGCAAGAGGAATTTTTTTAAGTGGAACATCATGGGGCTCATCAGAGTATTTAATAGTATTTTCCCTCCAGCTGTTTTTATTTATCTTTAAACTTCCAATAAAAGTTAAGTTTTATTTCAAGAAGCAATCCGTAATAAACTTTTCAGCTGATGGTAGTGGTTAGTGCCTGTGCCACCAACAGTGATGATTAATTCTTTGGAGAAGAAGCAAAACTGATTCTTTGCTATGCAGCACCTATCACAATGAACTTGAGTAGAGGCATTTGGGCCCTACCACCAATTTTCAAATTAAAGGAAACAATAATCTCATTCCATTGCTGTATGATAATGCTGGGAACTTGAGATGGGGTCAGTTTCTTACTGGAAGGCAAACTGGGAGTAATTCCTACTCTAGTACATCATTACTATTACTCCACAGTCATGAAATGCCTCCCTGGGCTAGGTACTGTACAGGCATGGTGTGAGGGACAACTCTTGTCCTAAAAACATATTACTCTGAGTCTTTATAGACATACATATGCTTTTAACTCCAGATGCTGTCAATCGAACCTTTGAATTGAATGAGATGTTTTATACATGCCAGTCTAAGCATATGTTGAAGTCTATATGGGATTTGGGCCTATATAAGCATGGATCAAGGGCAAAGAATTTAGCTATTGTTGGCACACCGTAATTATACCAATTCTTTTCACTTTAAGCAGTCATGACAAAACCAGCAAGGCTACATGTAAAATCCTTGGCTAAGACATGACTTCATTCAGGCCTGTAGCCACAAAAACAACTCCTTTTCTGACCCCCGGTCTCTGCCTCATGCCTTCAGCACACTGTCTGTTATAGCATCCTGCCTACTCCCAAAGGTCTATCTCATGGCTTCATGGAAACTCCTCTTCCCAGTACTGAACTAGTACAGATCGGCTCAGGCATTAATTCTGCTTTTGTCCAGCTGCTGACAAGGAAGAGGAAACTATTGAGACAAGCTCGATTAGAACCAGTGGCCTCTGGAGCTCACAGCATTGCCAGTTTCCATTGAGACAAAGCAGAATACTTACCATGGTCAACACTCTCGAAGCTAATTTTGTTGTGGGTCTTTTTGGCTAGGCTCTGAGCCTATTGTTTGGTGGAGTAAAGCTGATTTATGTCCTCAGTGCCGAACGTTTTCTGTGTGGAGTTGGATACTGAATTGTAGAATCATAGAATCATAGTATGTTAGGGGTTGGAAGGGACCTCAAGAGATCATCTAGTCCAATCCCGCTGCCAGAGCAGGGTCTCCTAGGGCAGGTCACACAGGAATGCATCCAGACGAGTTTTGAAAGTCTCCAGAGAATGAGACTCCAAAAAAAAAAAGAGAGTGAAGCTTCATTTTGATAGTTGGCAGAATATGTTTAATTACTGATCATCATCCATGTCTTTGGAAGAGAAAGGGCATTCAAACCCACATATTTTCAGGAAGGATGCTGAGCTGGAAATTTTTACTTCACTCTGGTTAGGATTGGGCTTATTGTAGAAATGTTTGTTCATCTATATTTTGACTTTCGATTGATCCTGTCTTGGAGCAGGACAGACCAGCTGACTGAACTTCTTCCACCTCATCTTCCATCACTCTCTTCTGTGCAGGCTTTCATTTCATATTTATTACCCATTCACGTTTTACTTACTGTCCTTCTGTTTTACAATAGTGCACTAGAGAAGAACACTAACATATTCCACTTGTTTGTCTATCTTCTTCTTGTCAAATGAATTGTTTCTGAAGTTGAGTGCATTGTTTCATGTTTGCTAAACTTACATTGATGAGAAGATTGCTCTGTGTGTGTCTGTGTGCCTGTGTGACAAGACTCCAGGTTAATGACAGGCTTCTTGTGTTTAGATGGGAAGATACGAAGACGAACTGAGGTTCGTTCTAACACTTTGTGCCAGTTTGCACTAGTTTTCTGTGAAGTTCTCTATTCTGTACAAATGACAACTGCACATTCTCCTCATAGAGAAACCCAATCAGCCAGGGGCATGAAGTTGCCAAGGGCAGTCTGGAGACTGGTATTTCACTGATCTTTTAATAATATGATCCGAGGCTTTGTGAATAAAGGCCTTCAGACAACTACAGAGTTCTGTAAGAAGCCAGTGGAGGGAGCAGAGGGATTAGAGGACTTGTTGGAAAGGCCTGTAGGAATTTGTGTTTCTAAGCAAAATATGCAGTAAGAGCCAAAGTTTCCAAACAACTGAAACTTACTGCCCTTGTTAATGCCATTCAAAACTAATAGTTCTTCCTTTAAAAAAACAAAAATAAAAATACTGTGCCAAAGACCTATTTATTTCCAAAGAGCTCTCATTCACAAATATGGTGAAATCTTGACTCTTTTGAAGTCAGTAGGAATATTGCCACAGAATCCAATAGGGCCATTATTATGCCCTGGACCATTTGATCAAGCAGACATTTACCAGAGGGCCAGGCATACCTGAGTTAGACTTCTGGGCTTCTCAGTCATGCACTATACAGATTTCACAGATTACATAGGTCCACAATTTCCAAAGAAAACTGTAACTCTTCTTGACTTTCTTTTAATGATTGTCCACATTCATCTTTCTAAAATTACCAGAGACTTTGGTCTTTGTCTGTGGTCAAAATAACAGAGTAAGCTCACACAAGATTGTGAAAAGAAATGCTCTTAGTATGGTCTACCTTCACCTTTGAGATCTGATCATATTCCCATAGACAGCCCACCACGCCTAACTTTTGCGTGTCTAAGATCATTTACTGTTGCTGATACTTAGAGATAACACTGCGCGCACACAAAAAAGAATTACTACATTTTTGCAGGAAATACTTCACTGATTCACTGCCAAATCTATAGTTGCTTTTATTTGTTTGTTTTGGCAGTTCTATCCCTTCAAAAAGTTTGCTTCTGTATTTTAAAATGCTTAAGGGTATCCTTTTAATTAAATGGTTGTTTAGTGCACATGCTATACCATTCTTTACTTGCTTAAAAGCCATGTGTTGAGACACAGGAACTTCCCTTCTGCATTATGATTTTAATAGTAAGAAAAACATATGTTTTAGCTCAAAATTTTTCTAAGGTTTGGCTGTGCCTCAGTTTCCTATTTCAAGACTCTTTATCTCATTTGATTATCTAATTCTAAAAAGCCAGGCCAATGCTTAAAGGAAAGAAAATAGAGCCATGCTTGCCTCACACTTTCTCAATATCCAAGGAAACTAAAGCAAAAGAAAAAAATAATCATAGATTGTATTAGGTGTTTCAGCTTCCTCACAAATAGGAACCTCCATTAATGACAACAAAACCGACTCTAAATTCTGATGATAGAGCTGATGTTTCTTGAAATTGAATTACTCTTTGGAAATCTCAATGTCTTCATCTCCTCATTTCCCCCTCACCCAACACATGCACTATTCTACCTTTGTCTTCTGCAAGTGTAAACCAAAATAACCCTTTGCCTTCTCTCATTATTTCTTCCTTGTTACTTTGAGGTGGAGTTTAAGAATACCCCAGTAGCAAATTTGTTAAGTAATGCACACAAGTCACTTTTTGTGCCGTAACGGTTCTTGGAGTTGTGAATGTGCTTTAATAAGTCAGTGTGAGAGCCAGGAACCTCAAAGGAATGTTTGGTATTGATCAGTAAATCCAAACCAACGTATTTCTGATAAACTGTAACTCAAAATTAACTTCAAGCCATAACTTACTTTCTTCACACTGCTTAGCTCCAACACAGTGCCTTGTGAGTGAGCCTGACAATATCTCAGACGAAAATAATACTCCAACCAAAGTTAAAGAGTTTGTTTGCAATAAAGAGAGGCCATATAAGAACTTATAAGGGGACTTGTTTACGATTTCAATCATGGACCATAATTATGGTTCCAAATCCCTGTTATTACAGCAGTCCAAGATACTGCTTCCTCTATTGTTTCCATGGGAACATCCTGATGTGTGGCATTACCAGAAAGCGTTCCACTAATGTAAAAGGTAGTAGTTATTGGCACAACAGTACAGCACTTCTGCATGATAAAAAATAAAATAAAATAAAATTTAAAAATCCACTTATCTAACCCTAACATGCATGCAGGCACAGGACAAGGGAATAATTAGATTTTTAATTAAACTCTCCCTATGTACTCCTGTTTCCATGTAAAAGGTGTATAGCCAAAATGCTGTTTACTTACCTACCTAATTCGTTCAAAGTAATGAGTCTCTGGTAGTGTATTTTCCTCTATTAATGCCTGAATTTAGTATTAACCTGAGTGCTTAAATGAATTTGCTGATTGCAGCTAAGGCTCACATAGACCTTAGTCAACATCAGTTACACACGCCGTTTGGCACTTGTAGCAGTGTCTGCTTAAAGGAAGCCTAACTTTACAGCAATACACAGAGAAATTTTCTTTACTCTTTCCAGAAGAGTTTAGTCTCTACCTTGAAGTTAGGTTTAAAGTAAATACACACTGAACAGGAGACAGAATACGAGCTTTGCCTTCCCACTCTCTGGCTCACAGACAGAGAATTTTAGTCTCCAAACTTTCATCTTTATGAACTCTTTACAACGGTTTTGTGTTTGTTTAAACTATATTCTTCTTCTACCATTTAAGTCAAAGGCTGTCATTGCAGATGATTTAAGAAATGACCCCTTATTTAAATAGGGTATGAGGTTAGTCTCTAATCACCTATAGGACTATGCATGCTGGGTAAAATGCCAATAGGACTACACTCAGAGTAAGGCTCTGTTCAGTGTAATCAAGTCCTTGATGAGTAAAAAAAAAAATCTATCTTAGCTGAGAAAAGAAAGGAAAAAAAATTCGTGTGCAATTCTGAATGCAGTAACTAGAGACAGACTGAAACTGCCAGCTTTGGATTCAGAGAGCTGATTGGAGGGATATTTAATGTTTTAGCCTGTGCCAACCTCAACTAAGAAATGAAAGAAGGAAACCCATTGCTTTTATCACTGAATGGAAGCTATTTTCTGCATAATATCATTATTTCCCACAATGTTACCAGCCTGTAGCAGTCAGTTGACCCAGGAAGGCAGAGGCCAGTATTTTGAACCCTGGATCCCTTGAAGATGCTTCTTAAAATAAAGATATAACTGATTTCCAAACTGTAATAAGTATTTTGGGTTCTAATTGGATATGAGAATACTTCTTGCTGGAATAGCAGGTCTCTATTGCTAATCTAGAAGGGTATCTTTAAGCACTTAGGTATGAACTTCACAAATCAGCCAACCAACTACGTGCATCTCATGCAAGGAATCTAACCTGCGAAATTCTGTGGACTCGATGGGGCTGGGATTCCACTCAGTACCTAATTACTGCACCACTTCAGTTCCTCCTCTGCCAGTCACTTGACTAACCAGCATGCAATCACCAATATGGCGCTAAAAATAAGTAAGTTCTCTGACAAGAGAGGAAAGAAAACTAGGTTAAAATATGTGCTGACATAAAGGGTGCAATTCCAACAACATCAACGGAGTTGGGTTTATTTACATCACCAGAGAATTTGGAATAATCCTGCCTGCTTTGTGACAAGCATGCTAAACAAGTTTGAAGATTGTTTAAAGACCCCATTTTAGCTTTGTTGATTACTCAATCTCTGCAGTCATTTATTGCTCCAATACTACAAAGTAAAAGAGATTATCCCTTAATTAGGTGATTTTTATCCTTGTAACATCTTTGACTGCACTAGATCTTCATTAAGTTTTGGTTTTTTTCTCCCCGTGCAACTTTCTTGAATCAGCTTTCATGTTTCTCTACTCTTTTCCCTGTTGAGTTGTTGATCCAGGGACCAATGAATGTTAGTAATTCATCTATTTAGGGCCTAATCATTATGAATATTTTTAAACATACTTCAGAAAATTATTTGTAGGCTATGCACTCAAAAATGTTTAATCCCTATAAATGCTTAGAATGAGTAGTTGGGAAGTTCATCTATGCGTGGAACAAACACTCTTTAAAGCCTGTGTTCTTCTCTGTGCAAAACTTCTTGCGAACCACACGATGTTATGAAATTAAGAGTTATGCACACTCTTAGAAGTTTTGCCTGCATACAGTCTAGTTCATGAAAAGGCCTTTAAAATGTTTAAGAGAAGATGAAGCTATTTTAACTATCTCTGTTTTAACTATGACATGATATAAAGTATCCATCTGAAGTACAGTATGCAAAGTCTTAATGGAATATAAACATTAACCCTTTCCCCCCATTGACAGTAGTAACACTATGTATAGGTAACTAACTGCTGACATAAAGTGAAAATTGTCCGTTCTCCAATGCCAGATAATCAAGGATTGACTTTAGGTCTTAATTAAGGATTTATATGAAATTTGAGATCAGTACTAGACTCAGTTTTCACCACCACCAGGACAACAACAACAACAAAAAGGTTTTAATGATTAAATCACTAATATCCAAAAGCAGACACACAATGCTTCCTTCTGCTGTAAGCAAATGAGCAGACTGGAATTGTCACCATTTCAGAAGAGATGCAAAAAAACCACCTGTGAGATACTGCACTGATCCTGCCTTGAGACAGGACAAAAGGTTACAGGACCTTTGGAAGTCCCTCCCACGCTTCTTTTCCAAGATCAGATGATTAAATTTGTAGCCATGGCTCCTATGGCAAAAGGCGAGTGAGTGAATTCTCATATCTTAGATGACAAATCCATGACCAATTTACAAGACAGGGTACACATTTATGGTCTAGATAATGGGATGTTGTTGTTTTTGTCGTTAGCATGTCTCATGGTTGGTGCAGATTTGTCATCCTGTCTGACAGGAAGATTATGTATGAGGGCCATGTTAGCATCTTTTGCAAAAGAAGTTGTGGGGGAGGGCACTTGTGAAAAGTCTAGCCAAAATGATAAGAGCAGTATAAAGGGATAATGCTTTCAGTCTCTTGTTTCCAAGTGAGTGAGAAGTGGAAGGCTTTTGACCCAGAATTCTTATCTCTGACAACCCATATTCTCCAAAATATTAGCAGTATTGGTAAGGCATTTCAATGACAAATGAAAGAAGAGATGTGCATACTCCTAAATTGCTTGGGATTTTCAATAGAAAAAATATCCCTTTGAGGTGCTGAAGAAAAGCAATTGATGTGTGTAGGATAGACAGCCATGGAGAACAACAATATTTTGGTGACAGAACAGTGTTTTGTGCCTGAGTAGGTAAACTTGTGCTTGGAGGCATAGAAATTCCCCGGTTTCCCCAGGGCACCAAAACCTCTGGAAGCCAACACTGGATTTGTGGCAAAATCTGCAGATGGCTCTGCAAGAGGAATGCATACAGCTGTGTACAGCTGCTTTATAGCTGTTTGACTCTGTATTGGCAACTCAGTTAACTAGATAGCTTGGTGTGGGTGCAGACACAAACCCAATATCCACAGATGATAACACTCTCCCCCTCAGTGGGTTCAGCACTTGAACTGGTATCAGTAAGCTTGCTCCTTACCTTGATAAAGATTTACTGCTAATTTATGATTTCCCTTCAAGTGGGGGAGGAGGGTGCTTTGAAATAGGATTGGTAGCTTTCCTTAGTTTTAAAACATGCTTTGAATGACTTCTTTAATTTCTTTGTGAAAACACAAAAATAAGACACCAGGAAAATTCGGGATAGCCTTATTCATAACTCTCCTCTGGCTGCTTCTACTATCAGCCATGAGAATACTGAGCTAGATAAAGTCTAAAGTTAATACAGATTAATGTCTAACCTGATCAAAATAATAAATTTCTGCTCTATGAGAAAATAACAATATTTTAAATTTTATTCTTAAAACTCTTACAAAATAAATTTTTCTGAAAAAAAAAAAAAAAAGCCATTTAAAAAACTGTATTTTGGAAAGTGAAGGAATTTTGTTTCAAATCTTTTCTTATATTTCTGTATTCTTTTTATATTGTATCAACACATGCCAAAAATAGCTGTGCATAATCTGCTGACAGATTATAATATGGCATTGGTTAAAATGCTCTATTGCTTTTAATTTGTTCATTGTTTTTGTAACAAAACACAAACTTGTAAAATTTGGAATCAGGCAGAATGTTTCAATCAGTACTAAGTAGCATCTGCCCTGAAGTCTAAAAATAATTTATTTAAACATTTTATTTTTTTTACAAGAAACCTAATTATATCCATGTATCTTTCGGGGAAAAAAAAGGTCACTTGCCTTGAAACCATTTTTCTAACAAAATATTCTGCATTAAGATTTTCCTTACAGATCTAGTCAGCGTAATTCTATAGCTGATTGAACAAATTTTCTCACATGAGGCTGCCAAAAGTTTATAATCCAGTAACACTTGTTGCTGGACATCCGCAACCAATTTGGTCACTTCTAATTCTGAGTTTGTCACTGACCAACGACCGAACAATGTGAAGTCTTTAAACCGAGTTCTTAAATCAAAAATTGCTTCAGCCCATGAGGACCTTTCCACTGTTGGTAACAGATGTTAAATCTAGCCATGAGTAAAGGGTAAATATGACAAAACGACTGATTTAATTGGAGATGGATCATGGAGCTATGACTCCCATACCAACTGCCAATTCATGATAGAATGAGCTACAAAGAGATTTCTTATTATCAAACCATGAACCTTCTCCAAAGCCCATCGGGACTGTGGAAATTTCACTGGTGATTCAATGAAAGCAGGAGCGTTGGAGTTCCTCTACAATGTCATATGGGTAATCCCAATTCTGTGGACCAGCTTCCAAAAAGTAGATGAACAGAATTAATGGGGTGTTAGTTCTACCTCAGACCAACTTACCACTGCCTAGACAGATGCAGAGAACTGCTCAGGAAATGACACTTAACTGTAAGAGGGTGCAAGGGTGAGTGCGCGCATGTGCATCTGTTAGCAGAGAAAGAGCTGCACATGTCCACTGCAACAAAAGTTTGCTGGTGAAAAAGGTTGCTTGGATATAGTATATGGAACAAAAATAAAATGTACGAAAATGATTTCTCAGGAATATAACATAAATTTACCAATTTGTCTCTCGATAATTTAATTTGCAGTTTTAAGCCTTTAGAGTTATGGTCTATTTATAATTGGAGCCACAGTCTGCATGTATTTTAAATGCAAAGAGAGGTTCCAACAGTCAAGTTATTATATTACTCGAGAGTTTAATTAATAACACACTAATTGTAGAAGCCAACATCAAGAGCCACACCATATTGTTTCCATTACATTTTGAAACTGTTTGAAGTGATTTTGTAATTGAAAAAAAAAAAAAAAAAAAGAACTTCTGACTAAAGCGTTATCTTCTCATGAAGACATCATTTACTCTAAGTTCTTTTACATTTCAGACTGTAGGATTCTTCACCAGGTGCTACACTATAGCATGCTTTTAGATCTGAATAGTAGTGCGTAGTCTCACAGTCATAGGGAAATAAAAGCAACTGGGACCAAAGGCTTTTGTGAAAGTTCAGCTAAGCTCCCCCAGAACAGAAATGTTTAGTGGCATTAGATCATTAAAAATACAAAAGAGTGAATGTTAGAAAATTGCTATAAGAATAAGCATAAACAATATCTCCTGAGAAAATGTGTATCAAAAATAGCACATTGAATGCGATTTAAAGGTAACTTCTAAAATACTTATTTGTCGTCATCCCTGGATATTTGATGTAACCAAATATGCAAAGATTTCAGAAGTTGTTCAAGATAGTGTAAAATCACTAGCATAGTCTCTTGCCATTCTCACTAGTAAACTGCCATCCCTCCGCGGCTTGATATACAGCTGGGTGCTGGGACGTAGGATGGCGAGGCACCAGGGCCTTTCTTCCACCCACAGATTGCTGCCTCCTCTGGGACATGCTAACCTTCCACTCAGGACCTGTGAAACCAATAGCAGCTATGGTCTGCTGGGCACTGACTAGTATGTAGGATACATACCTCAGGGTACCTTCCCTGAACATTTTCAATTCCTATCTATCTTGCTCTACCCAGTTCTGCACAAGTAGGCTGGTTCTCCTGCCAGCACCTCTCCGCTCCCCTCTCCTCAGCAAGCATATTGCATAACAGCAGAATTTTGCCCTAAGCTGTTGTCCTCACTCCAGAATTTTTAGTCTTAGAAACTCTCTGTAAATTGATAAAATATTCCTCCCTCTGCATTTCAAAATAAACGTTGTACTAACTTCATGAGATCTTAAGGGCAATTAAAATTAATAAATCCTATGGAAATCTGATAGATTTCAGTGTAAAATCAATACTCAAAATGATACACATATCTTATTACTGGTTGCAATACAATAGGAGCATATTTTAATATTTTTAAATTGCAGATATTATTGGAAAGATTGAGATCATAAAAATTTCTCATATAATATTAGCAAACAAGTTCAATAACACTACACATGCGAACTTACTAGTAAGATTCAAAAATCTAGTAATATAATACTTGGAAGCCTACAAATCTGATAGGACCTGCCAGTAGTACTACAAAAAGTAGCTGTAAATCTGCTACAATAAATTGTGATATTTTACTGTACTCTTAAAAAATACAACCCTTTATTTCACTATTTCCATAGACATGTCATGTTACCATTTCATGAGAAAAGAGATCAAAAAATGTGTGAACTATCAGTTTACAAATGGCTATGATTTTAGGTTTCTTCTTGGCGGATCCAGCTCAACTTACATTTTGTTTATCTAAACAGTAACACATGTTACTTAAAAATCAAGTACATTTTGGTTGGCATCTCCCTTTAGCAAATGACAGTTCATCATTAAGTATTTCTTAAGCCCATTCAGCTTTAAAGTCCCCACTGTTCTTCAAAGGCCAGATGAAAGCAAAGCACTTGTGCAGTATGTGTGCCAAAGGGCTTTGTCTCACCAGCAGGAGCAAACCGGATCCATATCTCATTTAAGCTGTTTTTTCCTTCCCTGAAGCATGTGAAGGACATATTGCATCGGTCAAGAGGCTAAATTCAAATTATCATAATTTAGCAGGAGTTCAATGCAGATGCCCATTCCATAGAAGGTCTGATTTATTAGTAAACCAGAGATGGAAATGAACATAGGAAACGACCCCATGAGACGCTAAAGAAAAAAGAGTGACTTGTTATGATGTTTGGTTACCCAAGGGAAATGATGATCCTTTTTATCATCTGTCTTCATCATTTTACTAAGGGAGGCCACAGAAGTCCCAGAAACAGTTTAGGTCCAGGATGGAAACTGAGAGTGATCAAAGACAGAAGGTTCCTTACCTTGTAAGATGGATACACTTACCCCAGAGAATTTAATGAAGTCGGTACCTAATTAGACCATATCTAATCTCCCCTCCTACATCAACTGGACAATAAGCATCCCATTACCTCACAGCTGAAATGTAAACTCCTGTTCACTGGGTCATTGTGGCTTTCTGTATTTCTGAGACATGAATCTGTCACAGATGAGCGTCATGAAATGCTGTACTCAAGTATAACTGTTTGCCGCATATGGTGGCAATGTTTCTGGTGGAGGGTCAGGACCTCCTAATGAGGCTGGTTTCAGGCTGTCTGATAACCCTTTACCTGAGGCAGAATTATCCTAATTCTAATCCCAAGTTTAGATTCCAAAGAAAGCCTTCAGGATGTCCAATGATTCAGAGTACTCTGCAGGGGCTGTATGTTTCCAGCGTAAAGTGAGGGCAAGGTACAAGGACCATACAGCGGCTGGTGAGAAGGTGCATCCACAGGTTGTGGGGAAGGGAAGAGGGCAAGAGAGTTCTTTCACATTATGCCCGATGTTTTAGCTAGACGAGCCCTCCCTGAAATTCATCCCACAACAGCAAAGGCTTGGTTCTGGCAGGCTCTTCAAAAGTCTGGAAAAGAACAGCACTCACTAGAAATCCCCCTGGAGAATGTTCTGGGCACAGAAAAGAAACACATAGCTGAGAAAAACCTCTTATATGGTAGAGCAGAGAGCAGCCATATGTGAAATGAAAGTAAATAAAAAATGAATAAAGAGCTTACTATGCATCAGAATTCAAAAATAAAAATAAATTAAAAAAAAGAAATACATAAAAAAAAAAGCTTTGTTATTATTGTTTAACTGAACTAAATATTTCAGGCAGGACAATGGAAGTAGATAACAAAGTTTTTTTCTCCAGTTCCTCTTTGACATGGGTATAAAGAGGTACAGTACATGACACAGAATGCTGGCAGAAAAAAAAATTAAGGTGAGATGTGTGTGTATTAACTCCCATGGCAGGAAGTCAGACAGTAAATGGGCCAAGGCTTACTAACTTGCAGGGAGAACTTCAATTCAGGAGGATGTAACAAGGGTGGTTATTTTTCTAGCCTAAAATCAGAATCTATTATTTATCAGCTTTGCAAAATTGAGTGCAGGTCTGAATTTCCATGTCCATGTTTTATTTGCTTATATGAATGTATAAATCTGTAGGATTTCCAGTTTCCTTTCAGAATAAGCACAGGCCTAGTTACTCACTTTGAAATCATTTACACTTTAGCAGATCAGTTAATTCCTCTGTCCTCTGGTGATTCACGTACTGAGTTGCTTGTTTTGATGTTCGCAGCCCTCAGTTATGTGAACATGATTTAAATGCATTTGATCAGTATTCTTTTTAAAATTGCAACTGACCTGCTTTTTGCTTTTAATAAGGAATAATACAATTTCAATTTAATTTGCTCCATGGCCTAGAGTCCTCTGTCTTCCCTTTCAGATTATCTAGAACAGTAACTACTTGTAGGTTTTTATGAAAAAATAAGGTCTTCCACTAAAACTTCTCAAACAGCTGAGAACTTTATAAAATGTGGTTTCTAGCTAACTGCCTCCACAAAATCCCCCCTCACTCTTATATATAAAGCAAATTCATTTTATACTCCTTGGCCACAGATTGTATCTTAAATGCAAATTTTTCACATTAGCAGTATTTATAGCTGTTTAAGAATATTGTCGGCTCCACAGTTCAGCAGTTAAATTGACGACTAATAGCAGAAAGCATTGAAAACTGGGTAGATGAGGAAGAGAACAAGTTTACAGAACCCGTTTGTGTCTCCGTCCCAAAAGAAATAGATTTGAATGGTTTTCTTGCCTCAGCTAAGAGCTGGCAATATCACAGCTCACAGAGTAACTTGGCATAATTTTATGCCTTCGTTTGAAAGAGGCCTGGGATTAATGGGCAAAAATAAGCCCCTATCATGTAATAAATTGTTGAAATCCTGTAGTGAGCCTTTTTCCCTTCATGTTCATGCTGAAGCTATTAGCAGACCAGCAGAGAAAGAGGTTATTCACTCACACTAG
This sequence comes from Baryphthengus martii, assembly GCA_013396935.1. Classification (NCBI taxonomy): domain Eukaryota; kingdom Metazoa; phylum Chordata; class Aves; order Coraciiformes; family Momotidae; genus Baryphthengus; species Baryphthengus martii. Next base: position 64,393 of record VWZK01022542.1, on the reverse strand, counting down.
CAGAAGCCTCTCTGTAGCAGAAGCAAATGTGAGTCTTGTCATTTCCACAAGAATCACTTAAACATGCTAATAAATGCAAAGGCATTTCTTATTGATGTTTTAACGTAATGTATCATTTATGTTTTGGTGAAATCTGCTTTCAGATGGCAAGTTTTTGGGGACTACAGTCCCTTTTCTCCCTCCATGTTTTTGTTCAGCACCAAGCTCACATTATGCAACTAGCAAAAGCACAAAGTTCAGAAAGAACAGGTATGCTCAGAGTACACGAGTAAGAGCTGGCCAATACTTCTTTTGCACCATCTTGCTTTAGGAAAGGATCGGGTCAACAAGAGCACTGCTTTAGTTTTGCAGCACAACTGCACGGTGACTTACTCTCTAATGGAGATGTCCATTTCTATTACTACTCAATCACTTCAACTGCCTTTCACAGAAAAATCCAATATAACTGGGCAGCGAATGATAACTTGTCTCTAGTATTTTTAAGCTAACCCAAAGGAATATACAGCAGAGATAAAATGTTCTATTAAAAATGCATATGTTGGTTTTAAAATGTTGTAAGAAGACAATCTAATAAACACTATAGGTGTTGGGTTGGTTTTTGTCTTTAAAGTCCTTTCTGTGGAACTATTTGATGTTTAAGTCTAGCCCAACTGGCTTCAACCCTATTAAATTGCATAGGACTTTTCCATGAGGGTGCAGTAGCGAAGCAGTGTCTATCTCCTAACATATCTGAGGGTCCTGCCTAATAGGCCTTTAAAAGAACAGACACACACAGCTGCAGACAGACACAACCCCCACACAGACCAGAGCTCCCGTCCCCCACCTTTCTCTTCCCAAAGACAGCATGTGTGACCTCTGTAGCACGCCCTGCTTCTCTGGCTCAGGGCGAGGAACCTGAGTCCACCGCCAGCCTGGGCGGGAGCAAGAGCTGCTGCTGGGCAGCAGGCTAGCAAGGCTCCCGCACGGCCATCACAAATCCTCCTTCTGGCTGGGTTTTTTCTTACAGTGATTTGATCTCTTCAGTACCTCCATCTGTGACAAAAGCATTTGAAACATTTACCTTGCACCTGCAGAATGAGAAGGCTGTTGGGCTGCGCTCGGTGTAAACTTTGCGGACAGGCTCAGCACTAAGCATGCTTTTTCAGGCAGAGAGTCCTTACAAGACTATCAGGCACCCTACCTTTCTGTAGCACTCTGCAGAAAACTGTCCAGACCTCAGGAATGTCTTTATTCACTTGAAGTGGATTAATATAGTATGTTTATTATTCTGTGTGTATATATGTCAATAACTGCTTAGAACATCACTTCAAGCACACCATCAATTCAGAGTTCTTCTGTATGCTTTACAGGAGTCTGCTGTGGTTTGCCAGAGAGGTTAGGAATTTACCTGGAATATTTCTTTACAATCACAAGTGCAGGCTTCTTTGAAAGAGAACAATTTCCAAACTGTCTTAACTGAAGTGCCTATAAGGAAAGATACTTGGATTTCAGAAGAAAAGCTGATTTCTTAAAAAAAAAAAAAAAAAAGAAAGAAAGAAAGAAAAGTAGGACTGAAATGTTAAAAAAAAAAAGGAAAATATTAACTTTGGCAAGCCCAATTTAGATAAATTTTACACATCCCAATCAACATCCTGAACATTCCTAACATTTGATTATTCCTAAACCATTCCTATTGTTCTTGTGGGATGATGGGAATAGGACATGTTTTATTTTTCCTAGATGAGAGAGAGGGAAATATTTCTTTATTGGCTTCAAAATATGTTAAACATTACATAACCCATCATGATTTACAATTTCAGTCCAAAATAGCTGGATGCTTCAGGTCAGAATGTAAAAGCTTTAGCAGAACTGTGGGAAACCTGTGCAAACATTTCTCTTTGTGGTACTTCACTCCTAGTGATCCCACTGAAAGGATATTCACTCATCATCCTCGTATTACACTTAATCTAGTCCTTACAATCTGTTTTTGTAGATACAGAAAATCCGCTGTGTTAGTGAATAATGTCATATTCAAAAAACACCCCTAAAAATGTCCTAGCATTTCAGATTCTGAAATTTGGATAAAACAGAAAACAGTAGAAACTCTGAGTGCCAATATTTTAAGTTTTAATGAATCCTGAATTTCAAAAACTACTGAATTGAAACCAAGATTATTTTTAAAGTATACTAGCTAACAACTATACTTTTTTTTCTCTGTGGATTGGTAAGGTTGTATCTTCTGCCTTAATATCAACCCTTGAGTATTAGAAGGCTTAACAGCAAATGCTGGATGTACCAGAGTGGATAAAGGTGCTGTAACCTTTCCTATAGCTCTGCTTGATTTACCTCACCCTGGGGCACATAACAGGCAAGTGACTCACAGGGAGCCCCTCAGTGTCCTGCTTCATCCAGCCCTGCTTCCAGTAGAAGTACATCTTCATTTTCATGGGGCTCCTACTGGGCTTGTGATGTCTGTGGTAGAAGTAGCTTGAGACATTTTTCCTTGTATCACCTTCAGGGCCAAACTTCAGAGGGCAATCACAAAATTGGGGCTGTAGCCCAAGCTGGACCCTTGGTCTATTGTAAGGATACACAGCTCTCTTCCTCAACAACTGGACTATTTTGGGGATTATTCTATTCTGTCAGCACAAACTGAAACTAATATTGGTGAAACTAAGTTGGCTGACTTTGACTGTCAGTTCCTTCTTGTAGGAGATGACCTGTCTGCACACACTCACAGCTTGGTTGTGCTCTGCAACTTAGTAATGGTACCCAGGATCTCACATTTGATTCCTTTATGTGTCCCAGACTTCCTGCATTTCATTTTTCTATTGCATTTTAATAAGTAGTCACGTAGTAAGCTAGGAAGCCGTAGGTTTTTTTTCAGGCTCTTTGCAATAAAAAGCAAGCAGTTTCAAGAATTTCAGATTTACTTTCCAGTCCAGGTGAGTCCTAAGGATGAGTGGCAATGTGGATTCTCTTCTGGCTAACAAGGGATGAGAGACATTTAAGCTTTTTTCTGAGAAAGGATACAAAGAGGATCTCTGTCCTCTGCCAGCTGACTGTTTCAACACGATGGAGAAACTCAATATTTTTGAAACTCTATCCTTATCAAATTTAGTTGAAATTAACCACTCGATTCAAAACTGATGGGCAGAGTAGGGAAAACACTGAAAGACTCTAATAAAAGAGCAATTTTTAAAACTGTCAAATAGAATTGTGATTCTACAATGTTTGGTGTTATAAAAGATAGCTAAAAAATTTCAAAAATATGTAATTTCTTATAAGTACACCATAAAACGAGAAGAGTGGCCAATGGTTGTATTGACCAGTATCAGGCTGGAGCTGACATATCACACAGATGGGCAGTTTTAGGAGCTACTTTAGCAGTGCTGCAGGAGGGAGCAAACTGGATCTGAAGTCTAGCGAGTGTAGCTTATAGCCCTTTTCCATTATACCTCTGTAATACTGGATGTTCTCCATCCAGCAAATGCAGACACGTGATACAGTTACTCTTACACAGGAAAAAGAGACCCATTCTTCCTGTATTGGCAAATGGTAGCTTCACAACCTTTGGTAGAAAAAAATGTAGTATATATCTATGATTTCAGGAGCTACTGAGTGAAATTCTGTGTTTATGGTACTCTAGTAGGTTCTTGATCTCAGTCATCATATCCTGAATTGTCAGAAAATCAATTCTTTTCCAAAAGAAGTAGAACTCTTGCTATTTGCGTTGACCAGAACCATTTGTTGATCTTTGACAGTGACATTTTATCCAAAGGGGAAAGTTGTGCATATCAAACAGAAGCTAACATAGTATTACACTTTTGAGTCTTTTTTTTTTTTTTTAAAAAGTAAAATTTACCAGAGGGTGCCCCGAGTTTCCCTATTGCACCATTTCTTATAAAGCCAAGTTTCCCAGAGGATGCGTTAATCATGTGTTTTACATGCTGTCATATCACATAACATTTTGAGTTTGACTTAACCTGGTGTGATATGTCACAATCCTACAGTATGTGTGCCCCAGGGAACTTTAAATCAGTTTGCTGAAAAACACAATTAAAGACCCACAGTGAATTGAGTTTTCGTTAAAACTGTACACACACACACAAAACCACATCGGTTTCTCTGCCAAACAGCACATATTATCTGTGAAAATGTTAGTATCACGTAGAGCTTTTAGAATTTGCAAAGAGAAATACCAATACTATTTTCTAATTGCTAGATTGTCTAATAAAATTACTTGTATGTAGCAAGATTTAATACCTACCACTATTCTTCCCATGTACAGGAGTTATACGGATTTTCTTGTGCAGCTGCAAAACAATATTAGAAGTGGCACTGAGATACCTATTTAGAACACTTTACGATACTCTGATGCTTTGAACTTGGTCTAGTTGAGAGAAGCCTGTGGGCAAACACTTAAAGCATAAATCTGCAAGTCAAGAAGGTTCTGAGAAGAGCTGAAAGAAGAATTCATAATAAACAGCTTCTTCCAACTCTTATTTTCCAAATTATGGCTTTTACACCTATTTGTTAGCTGACCAGAAAGTGTCCCACAATGGCTTTATGCAGTCAGAATTCAAGGTCCTGAGACTGGCTTGTGGACTGCTCGATCATCCTTCAAGGGTGTCATTTGGCCTGTTTCCAAAATGAATGTTTTTTTCTCCCAATACTATTTGAAACTTATCTACAGGTATGAACTCTTCATTTCAACAAATAAATTGAGCGACTGTGATATGTCATTAAAGGAATATGATGATGACAAACATTAACATCTATTTTACAAGGTGTTCATAAATTGTTTTTTCGTGCTCTTTATTCAGCTGTGGTTTTGATCTCTAGTGGTCATTCTCACATTTTTATTTTCTATCGTATTCTGATGACATATGATCAGCAACATACTTAAATGGGTTAACTGCTTTTCTTACAAACCCACTGCCTATGGAAAGTGAAATTTTAAATACAAAGTAGGACTCCAAGCAGGAAGAAATAGATCTTTATGGTCTAATTTATTTTGCTGTGGTTCTTATTTTTTATATGAAACAGGAGGTATGATTATGTGCAATAGTAATAATGAAAAAAAGACTAACAAAGCAACATACTGTCTAAGCATGTGGCCAGGTTTAACAGTACGTATTTTGACACACATGTAAATACAGGCAGAAGAAAACAAACACGTCTTTTTCGCTGTATATGATAGATAGACAAATTCTAAGGGGAAATGACACATTTTGTTATTCATTAACATCCAGTGATCCTTTCATGCAACACCCTGGAGGCTGAATGCAGTGACAGCATAAAAAGGTATACACCCACCAGTACTTGGCATCAGGCATCAAGCAGTTTGCTGGAAAAGAGCTGGCATGTATTTCTTGATAATATGTCTCATAGGTTTGTTGGATGGCAATACACTGAAGTGTCCGACCATTAAACGACATACCAAAATGCTGACATTTAACCATGTGTGCCTGTTGCCAATCACTCAAGTTTTCCCCAACTTCTATTCATTTTCCGCTTGGAATGGCTGAAGTCCACACTGGCAACAAATAGAGACTGAGAAAAGTGTAAATACGCTTCATATGCGTTATGAAAGGCAAAAATGTAAATTTACAAGGTAAGGATGGGGCAGAGAATTGCATTACACTGTTACAAATTAGATTAGTCCTTGTTGAAAATGATAGGTGTAACAGTTTATCTGAAATATATATATATAAATTAGTCAATCCTCAATTTTAGGACCAGACAGCAGCGTTCAAACATAGGTAACTGGTTGGTGCAGTGAAAAGGTGCAACTAGGTGAAAAGGAACAAAGCAGCTTTTTCTATCTTCTTCTATTTAGAGATTCATATGCTTTTTGTAACTAAACAGGTAACAAAAATAATCTTCCATAAAGAAGATAAAAATAATCATGAAATAATGTAGACTTTCATAGTGTTAAAGGGTGTGCTCTTACTTACTCTCCCGAAAATGGGGACGTAAGCATTTAATGGCCACATGTTCAAAACAGATTTAAAATTTCTTAACGCTCGAGAATAATTTCTGCACATTAGTATTAATGCAAATATCTGAATGAAGTGTGCGTGGAAGGAGGCAGAGTTGGTAGAGTACAGTATCTGTGAGAAAGAATATTAGAATGGCAACAACAAAAACTGGATAGGAAACACCTACAGTGAGCCTTGCGAGGAAACATACAGAATCTGGGAAAGAAATTCGTGCCAGAGAAGAATGAAGCAGCACACTATTGCAGGCAAAAGGGAGGGAGCTTATTGCGATGCATAATTTCTTTAAACCATTAGTACGTTAACTGGTTCCTGACGGACATACTAGCACATTTTTTTTTGTCTCTGTAACTTTCTAGAAATACAGAAAAGGCATCAGCTCATCATATCTGAACTGGTGGCTACTCTCTGGGGTTTGAAACAAGAAGGATTTATAAGGATAATGAAAAAATCACTATGTTATTGCCAGAAAAATTAAACCTTGCTTATACCTTGCCACGAAATTTATTTCAGGATTATTACTAGCAGATATTTCATTTCTGTGCCATTTATGATCAACATGTTCAGTGCTACCCTTAAATTTTGTTTACTCACTACTGTAAGTGCAATTGACAGAAAAACAACTGTGGAACCGACAGCGCCTTTGTACATCACACACATCCCTACTACATTTATGTGCAAACTTGTAAAGAAGCCTTTTGTACATGTAAAGGAAAGTTGCCTTTGTGTATCGCATGGCACAGACAGGCACTTTGAGCTAAAAACCTCAGCTTGTCACAATGCAGCGTGACTCCAAAATGGCTGTCCTAAAAGTTTCCCTGAATGTTCTGTTAGCAGGAAAACTTTTTTTCCTTTTTGCCCATAATATATGCATACATCCCTCTGTAGGAGTTGACATTCTGCTCAACAACTCAAGAGTAATATAAAGTGATCTGCCCTTTTAGAGGCACCCTTCCTGAGCAAAATTTGCTTTCCCTTACATGTTACATACGAAAGGACTTTAGAACGGATTGATGAGCCAGCCCAACCGTTGTCAGTCACAAGTGACATCATTTGAGGGTAATATTCAGAAGATTAGTAACATCTGCTTTTTAAAATATGGTTAGTAGCAATCCCTCCAGCCTACTTCAACCATATGGGATGCTTTGTATGCACAGATAGGCACTGTACACCGCAAAAGCTATGCTGCATAAAAAATGTTTCCTTCATATAACACAGCTACAAAAATGAAATGAAAAACTGTATTGTCTTTCTAATTTGGTCAGAAAGAACGAATGCAAAACCATACAGCTGAACAAAGTTGATTGTTAAAGGATATCTTTACCTTATCACTATTATTAATAACAATCATTGTTACTGAAGCGTTTGCATTGTGTGTGAAAAGTCTTGTTGCTCAGCAAGACGATCAAATTAGGAAAAAGACATTCTGATCTTGAGCACAGTGTTCTGGTGGTTTGGTTCTTGGTGATCAGAAAACTATTGTTAATACCTGTGAAGGAAAAAGCCTGAATAAGTGCTTCAGAAATCCGGAAATTCTAGACTGTAAAACCCCCCAGCACCCTATTTTCTCCTTTGCTGGAGTACAAGCTCACTATAATTTCACTGATCTTCATAGAAAAAAAAACAAACAACAAAAAAATTTACTCCTTGGAAATATGGGAAACAATGAAATCCCTGCACTTCAAAATGATAATGCAAATGACTGCTTTCATATATTTCTTCTGTGAAGAGGTACTCCTTTAAAAAAAAAGTTTAAGAAGATTGGTGGGCTATTGGTGAACAACAAATTAGGGATAAGAGGAGGAAGGAAAGTAGAATAGTTGTGGTTTATACATGTTCTTTATAAATGTTTCTTCCTCATTTAAGCAATTTGTAAGAATATTAATAAAAGAACATGAACAGTTTCCTCTCGATTGTGGCATATGAATTCCCTCCTCCCAGAGCTCAGAGTAGGAGGTTTAAGGTTTCCAATTGAGCCTCAATAGCTGTAACTCAGTTGCTTTCACTGCAGCATGAGTTGTTTGCATTAGGTGTCTTGCCCTTTTTCTTATGTCTCTTCTCTACAGATTCACGAACAATTTTGGTGTAGGCTAATGAAAAATGATCTTGTCTTTTCTGCATTCATGTCTAAATCACTCATATCATACTTACTACACAGAGCAGAATATCTTGGAAATTTTATCAAACTAATGTTGAAGATAGTCCTACGTTTTTAAATGCAATCTCTTCTATATCCCTAACTTCTTCTCTTGCATGTTATTACTAGGCTGTAACTAAAGAGTCTGCTTTGTTAATATCTATTACACTTTTGATAAATTAACAGCTATTATATCTGCTAAAAGTGGGCACATTTCCAACACATCTGGTCAGAACAGGTCAGGACTGGCCTCTTCCTCTTCTTGCAGGAACAGTTGGGGCTGATGCAGTTGTAAGCATTAGAGTTCCCAGGGGAACGTTACTTTACCTAATGTACTGGCCGAATGGCACGCTTCGCTTCCACAACACCTGCTTACAGATTCCTTGCTGCCACTCAAATCCAAGCCAGCAGAGCATGGGAAATTTGGAGCAGTGCTAAAAGCACACACAGAATAACTTGGGAGAGGATGACATGGGGAGTGGGAACAGGGCACACTGAAAAGCGTAGGCATACAAGGAGGCAAGAAAGAGAAAAATGTCCAGCTTTTAAGAGGTAAACATTGTCTAGCTAATTGTGCTTGACAATTATCATTTCCTCCTACAAGAGTGAGATGTGGTATTGAATTCTTTTATGTCTGTGATTACACCAGAGCACCGCATCCTTGACCCACAACGACGCTTCTGTGTTCTTAACTTTTTTAGTGTTTCCCCTCGCTATTTTGTCAGAATGTGTTATATTATACTTTGTAAACCTTGGGCAGACTTGAGAAAGGTCAGACAGTTTTGGATTCAGGGTGGCAGCATCTAGCCTAGCAATGCAGTGATCACCTGCTGGTTCTGCCTATTTGAGGTTTCTTGCAGAAACTCATGAATTTGCTATAGACTGGCAGCTCTCAAATTCTTATCTCAAGTAACTTGATCTGTTGGTTAGAGCAAGTGGTCAAATAAAAGGCAATAATTGTCTTTCTTTACTACAAAGGAAAAAAAAAATCACTGATCAAATAAGGAGAATTAGACCCACACAGACCTTTTCTCTGAAGCTTTGGTGTGCTAGTGCTTGTGATTGGCATTTCTTGTTAGTCAGGGAGAGTAACAATATGGAACTACCTGTATGCTTCTGCTGGACCACTGTCATTCATTAATATCGGGTTTTTTGCTAACCTCCTGGACTCTGTGAGCGGAAAAGCACATGGTGAACATCAAGAGAGTGAAGTGTCATTTTCTAGTTCTTTGACTTCAGCTGATTTTGGAAAGTGTGAGGTATTTTTAACTGGGCTTTTAGTTTTATTTTTGCTCATTAGGAACTCCAGGGTAGCTGAGTCTGGTACTTTTCATTGTCAAATGATATCAAGCAAATAGATTGCATTAAAAGTTCCTTTCAAGTTCTCTCCTCATGCTGTATTTTCACTTGACCAACTACTCTTCTTACAGGGCAAAATTGTAGTGAAGAAGAAGCAAAGGCAACAGGTTGTGAACTGACACAGCTGTATTGTGATTAGAAGCAATCGTTCTGTCTTGTGTCCTCCTTTCATTATTGCTGATGAGCAGAATTTGTCCCTTGCTAATCCTCTGAACTCCTCTTTGCATAGCATCACCTGAGGAGGCAGACTAAGAAAAGGGCTTAAATGCTACAAACAGGTGGAAACTTTGGGGTTTAGCCATGCCAGGTCTATAGAAGTTGGTGTGAGGTTATGCAATTGATTCCTATTTTGTTCAAGGGATGACACAGTTTAATTCTACTTTTGGTATTTCCAAGAAACAGGAGAAATGAGAAGGTTTTTAGCAACTTCGATTGACAATGCATGGTAAGGATTTTTTAACCATATTTTTCTTTTAAAGATCTGGCTTGAGTGGATTGATATGCAGTTTCTGTTACTGCAGTAGGTTTTTTGCCTTCTGATCCTGGCCCTTATAGTCATCTTCATATACATTGTACATCAGAGGTCACTAGTGGCAGCTAACATCTTCACTGGAACAGCCATGCCAGGTAGCGTGAGGGGTTTATCTCTCTTGAACTTAATTGTGGTGTTTGCATCTCACTGTTTTTCATTTCCACATAAAAGTTGTAGTTGCCAGGGTATCTTTTGGCAGAATAATAGTGAAAAAATTTCTCCTCAGATTATTTTTTTCATGAAGATAAGGGTGTTATCTGTGTGAGGTAAATGTGGGCTTCTGGTTTGAGGATTATTTAAACAGTCTTACAAATATAAAATAAGTCTTGTCTGTTTCTCTAGAGTAAAGTAGATAAATATATTTTTAATTTATAAAATCCATGTCCAAATTCAAATTTATTCTTGTCTCAAATAGTCTTTTTGAATACTGAAAATAAACATGATCAAACCACACTGCTCAAATCTGGATTTAGGCTTTCCCAGAATTTGCATTTCAGATTCATATTTTTAGGTTGGATCCACACTAACTCCAATCACAAAGGGTTGACAAACTGCAGGACAGGTAAAGACGTCATTCCCCATGAGTGACTAAAAGGAATTCTATCCTGACAGCATTTAAAAGAGATGTGAATAATAAACCCATTTTATTTTTGGCCTTTTCAGATGTTATTCATGAAATATATGAATTAACATGAACAAACTGTTATTCAGTAATCGCTTGCATTCTTCTGATAAAATGTAATATTTTCTTAATTTTATCAAAGCAAATACTTCTTAGTGAATCTTAGTTTTCAGAACTACATAACATTACTAAAGGCCCTTCGAATTGTACTGTTAATTGCTTTATAAAGCTATTGCCCATACAGAATTGAAGCAATTCCATAAAAGCCAAATAAGAGCATAAATTAAATATTAGAAGGTCTGAACATGAAATAACTATCTATGCAGAACAGCTTTTGTTCTCTGTTCAATCTTCGTTGCTTAATTTTGTCAGCACCTTCTGGTGGCACTTTGATTTACTACTTTTGAAGTCAACAGCATCAACCTTACAGTATATCATTGAGGTCTGTAAGATGTTATGCTCAGAGAGATTGGGCAGTTTATTTTCCACATACCCCTGACATGTCAACCATGTGCATCGATATGATTTACACACTGGGCATGCACAAACTAATAACGGTGTCAAAACTTGTGTTTTTCCAGCTAGCATTATGTTTGTTAGAAGGAAAATGTCCATGTGAAAAATCAGCCTAGCCCCAATTTGCTTCCACTTCTACCTTGTTTTACATTATTTATATTAATTGGCTTTCCTGGATATTATCCAAGTCATTCTTAGTGCTGTTCAACATCTCACTTGGGCTGAGGATTTAGGTTTGACAAAGAATTCTACATTCAAAAAAAAAAAAATCAAACAAAATAATTTATGAGACTGTAAAAAGCAAATGAGCAGAAACGAAACCTACAAGCAAATGAACTACTTATCAAGAGGTATGTTAGCCTAGGAACAAGCAGTGGGTCGGCTGCTCTACAGTAACTGCGTGTGCACACACTACTACCCAGTGAATGGTGCCAGACGGTTGCTGGAGAACAAGTGGACAGATGCTTACCTCATGGAAATGTGTCAAGTGCAAATAAATTAATAGAAGGGGGAATTTTCCCCTGAATTCTGCTGCAGAGACTTTACACAGCCTGCATTCATCCAAGATTTCTCATTATGCAAGTTACTATGCTGGTAAAGGTAACTAGAAAGGCCATCAGATACGTGGAAAGCTGAGGTACTGAATGGCTTTTGATCCTCACGTGAGTCCGATCATTCTAATGGCCAGTCTGTAATCTTTGTCATATATCTTTGATAGACATTTAGTGGTAAGTGAGGTTGAGTATAAAGCCATTTCTGTGCCAACATAAGAAAAAAAACACCAGAGAGACATGAAAGGATGGAAAAGTTTAAATAAGGTTTGAGAAAGCCAGTGTAAAGAAACCAAAATAGATATATTACATGTAGTCTACTACAAACTTTGTGGTAGTTTTTTTCTTTTTTTTTCAATCAGTTTGGTTTTCTCCAATTGCCTGCCTCTTTTAAATAGACTGTCTTCTAGAATATCTCCTGTTTTCTTTTTCCACATCGAAAAAACAAAGACTTTTTCTAAAGGTGGGTGAACTTTCAATGGAGAGGTTATCTCTAAAAAAGAACACTTCCCTCAAAACAAATTTGTCTCCCGATTTGCCTTCATCACAATCCAAAATAATTACCAGAAAGTTTACAAGTCTTTGACAGGATTCAAGTCAAAATGTGAAATTTAGGCCAATTTCAGGTTCAATCCTGTGCTCAAAAAACCTGTCTTAACTGAATGCAAATCCAATTGCAATGACTACTTTCTCCTCCTCTAACTGTCACTTGCTACTGTTCTGTCATACAGTTTGTGAATTAATTATGGGGGTGTGCATGTATTTTATTTTTCTGAGGAACAGTGAAACTAACATTTCTCACTTCAAGACTGCCAGTGTCATTGTGTGCACATCTTTCATTCCTTTCTGACTGGATTGGAGCCTTCCTGTGATTTTCTAAATCCAGATCTTCTATTCAGTCAGCAAAATAGTCTCTGGCCATTCACAGAGCAAAATCACTGATCTTTCTGGATTATTTTTTTTTATAATCTAATTTTAAGTGCTTTAGACACTAATAACACAGCAATGGGAGCCATTGCCTAGCTGGATTGTCTTAAAAGCTTCATGCAAAATGCTGATTTGCAAATTAACTTACCTTGGCAACCAGGAGAGATGTCAATTTGAAAATAAGTGGCAGTATATCATTTCACCTTAAAAGGCCAGAGTTTGCTGAAAAGTGATACACACGTTCTCATGATGAAGGATTTGTTATGCTATTGACCGTTGACATAAGTAAGTAAGAAACCATTATCCTGAAGACAAAAATAAAAATAAATCAAAGCTCACTTTCCAGCTGTCTATAAAAAGAAGAACTTGCTATTGATGTAATTTCTGGCTAAAATTATCTAGGCATGTGCCAGCTGCTTTGTCAAAAATGTGGGCCTACTTACTAAAGGCATTATGACAAAAAACATCGGCAAAATCCAAAAGGAGAAGCCTTCCTTAAGCCAGTCCGTACTAGCAGGGACACACACACAAAAATTTGTGCACAGAAACACGCATAAATCTATACCGTGCTAATTCCTTTATAAAAAGCCTGTTTGCAAACAAGACCTTTATTTGCATTTATAGTGTTTTGTATGACATTGGGGTCAGAGATGTAAAAATTGCTCCATGAGATTGAGAGTTCATATTGGTTGTGTTAAAACTGAATGGCATGATCACGACTTGGATGGGGCCGTATAGCTTGTGGTAGACAGTGGTATTATTTACATCACGGTGTATCATCGCGTTGTGAGGCTACAGTGAAGAGGTTCTTTGTTCTGCGAGCACAGCCCAGATAGAGAAAATTGTGGGGAGAAGAGATGAAACTTCTCTTGCTTTATCCATCCTTGAAGCTTGTCAGCCTCTGTTCATTTAACTCCTATAGGGAAGCGAGGTGGCCGACCAGTCTCATTTTTCTGTAGCGTTTAGTTCCTGTATCTCCTCTTGATCTCTTTCTTCTAGCACAAAGAAGAAATATTCCAACATAAAAAGCCATCCTTTACCCTTTGGGTCGATTGTCTAAATAACTGCACGGGCAGCCTGCCTTGGTGTGACTGGGAGTCTGCACAGCTCTTCAGGCACATTGATGGCCTGTGGCACAGCTCTGCAGGCAACGGTGGCAGCAGCTGGTGGGGGACGAACCCTCCTTCAGGTCTTTTCCCTGCAAATCTGTTAGGGGACAGGAACCCAGCCACACCTTGGGAGCTGTGGTTACTTAATACTCACGTTTCGGACAGGAGCTCTTGTGCTCAGCCCTCTCAATTCTAAAAGCCATGTTCATAGTTTGTCTGAAGGGAAATGTATTTTTGAGAATGAGTGAAATAGACATTTCGGTTTTGCTGTCAACCTTGTGGTTTAACAGTGGCCTTGGATGTAGAAAGCCCAGGATCAGGTTCCTCCTCTAGCTAGCTCTGAGTAATCACAGATAAAAATCAGTGATGAAAATCAGTGAAATGTGATTCAGGCTGAGAAAGGACTTCAGTCTGGGTCTTTTAGTATCTTTGGCTATGGTACACAGACACACACTCACATATGTGGGCATTTTCACCAAAATAGTCTAAAGAGTTTGTGTTTTCTCCAGAAAAAGAAACAAAAGGAAATGAAACAAAATTAGACATGACGACATGAAGTCATGAAAATTAATGTGGCGTGGAATTATTGTCCTCCAGTCAGCTTTAATTGCTAGTGCAACAATTGATGATTAGAATTCAAAAATTCATATCCCACATGTATTCTTCAATTTTTGTTTATAATTTGTCCTCCCAGCAGATCCTACTTACAGTAAGTTATTTATCAGAGTATTCATGGAAAGTGGAGCCCAAAGGGGATGTAAATCCAAAGTAAGTGAATTTGTTTAAATATTTAAATCAACATTTGTGTGATATATTATTCCAGCTCCAGTCTGCATTCTGGGCCAGAGTGGGATGGAAAATAATTTTCATAAGAAATTTTTAAAGCTAGAAAATAATTACAATTCAAATGTCTAAACGGCACTATGTAAAGGGTAATTCTTGTTTCTTTTTTGAATCAGGAAATTTGTTAACATCTATCACAAAACAGTATTCACATCATTAAAAAAATATGGTTAAAATTCAATGCTTAAATTAAGTGACAAAAAATTGAGCATAAAATAAAACTTGAAAAATATATTCAGGCTTTTAATTAAAAAAAAAAGTTTTTTAATTCAATTCAGCTAGTACTATTTTGGATTTTTCAGTTTGTTAGAAACATGTTAAATTAACTTGAACATTTTCCAAAGATATTGAAATATGTTACTAATCTAATACAGTGAAACCTTGGCTGTTACACTGTGTAAATGCACGATATTAAAGTTTGTTCATCCAGAAAGGAAAGAATATGTGCTGTTGTAAGTGGACTAGTACTGTTGCTTAGTATTGCGATGTTGCTTTTTTTCTTTTTTGGTTTTGGAAAGGAAAGGAAACATTTTTAACTGTATTGAGAAGTCTGTGAGGTGGGTGGAGGAATTTGAGAGGGTAACTGTAAAACTGTATGCTTGCCCCAAATGCATTTCTGTGGTCAGCTGCACACTTTTTTTCACTATGAATTTGTCTCAGCCATGTTTGCTGCTTACCTGCTGCAAAAGCAGCAGGGATCAAAGTCATCTATGTCTACTGCAGTTATTTCAATTCTTTTCTTATTAAATGTGTGTTTCAAATGACTGGCATCATAGATTATGTTCCCAATAGACTCTTAGACTTTTACTTAAATTCATGTAGATCGAGAGTTATCCTAAAATCAGCAAGACATTCTCATTATGTAAAGTTAAGCATATGCTCAAGTATTTGTATTATCAGGGCTAATCCATAAAATTGAGAAGAAAATAGAATACGCAATATGTACAACATTTCTGTAAGAGCCTGCAACTGTATAAACATAAACTGAATGCATAGTTTATACATTAATTATGTATGTGGATGTATGCATATATATGTGAATTAACATGTTGAACTCACGTGCACAGATTTTTAAGTTGGCGTCATCGGTGCTAAATACATGCCAAGATTAATTATGACTTTTTTCCTCTACAAAAGTGAATCGCAGTAATACCTGTTGCAAGGAGGTGTTATTAACATTGTTTGGGCCCTGTGGCATTATATTTTTTATTTATTTATTTCTGAGAGAATCCCTAATCCCTGCTTAATTTTATGAACTGTCAAAAGGATTCTAAATATCTCTCCGCTTTGTATTTTCACCTCAGGACAGGAGTCCAGAGGTACAGATTTGTTGTACAACAGTGGACTTCAGGCAATTTTCATCTTTTAATGCCTGCAGCGTCCGAGGTTGAATTTGTAATAATCACCAGATTATCTCTAAAGGATCTTTCTGTTTTACTTGCAAATAGTTCTGCAGGAAAACGCAAAAGATACAGAAGAAAAAGAATTGATTAGATGCAGGAGATCATTTTGTCACATAATCCCAGATGGAAATGAAAACAAATGCCAATTTCTTTTTTTAGTGACAGTCGAAAGATACTATGGGAAAGATATTTGCTATTCTAGTAAAGTCAGATGCTGATCTCAGTCCCCTGGTTAGACCTTCAAACACAGTATGAAATCGGGCAAAAATAACACTGTACCTAGAATTTTATTTTAGAACGGGAATGCATTGTTCAAGCGGTGTGTACAACTAACAGCTAAAAAAGTCATGTGCCGACACTGCTATTGATATGGCAGGTAGATAAGAAAAAAAAAGTGCGTATGTAAATTAACCATAGGTAGGATTCTTACTAATTTTAATAGAGAATGAGTATACTTCCATTATATTTAGGGAACCTATGAACATTTTGGGTGATACTTAGAATCAGGAAGGGAAACATAATCTGACAACAGATTCCACATAGTAATTGCGTGTATGAAAGTCAGGTGATGGGACTCATTAACATTTAATAAATGTAGATAAATAATTTACATTTATTATTGGTGTCATAAGTGAGACCCAATTCAGGTGTAATTTGTGAGCCGTTATAATTTTCTGAAGTTTGTATTTTAGTAAGAAATTGAACCTCATTTCTTTGTCAGAGCTGAGATGTGATTCTGGTTTTGCTCATATTCTAACAAATTCCTTTGAATTCTGCTATTTGCATTGGTAGACATTTATGCCAAAATAACTGATCAAATTGAGGAAGATGGACTGAAAAAAACTGTAGAGTGTGCCTTTGTACTGAAATATTCCTTCCCTTATGAATAGATTGATCTCACAAACCCCTTAGGATTTTAAGAAAAATATTGGTGAGGCATCACTTGGTGGTCCTGGAGAGAGCATGAATGGAGGTTAGCCTGTTGGTACAGAAGCTTTAAAAGATGTACGAGTGGGCCATGGGCAGCCACACCTATTTGCCACTAAGGGGACCAAGAAAGGATGACTCCACGAGCATGAGGAGGCAAAAAGAATTGATCAGAGTTTCTGCAGCTGGACACTCTGCAGGTTGAGTGGGGAGTCGGAGTCTGGCACAGAAAGATGAGCGTTGAATTACATGGATAAAGGAAAAGTGCACACAAAATGACTAAAAAGAATTAGATAAAGATGGATTTCGTATTTTTCCTACATCTAAGGGATTCAAGGTGTAGTTGGGATAATAGAAAATAATCCAGAAGGATACTACCTATCTATTGCATAGAAAAAAAACAACAGCTGTTATTGTAAACTAATATATCCTACTGAAGTCACCCTGGATAGCCTGTCTCCTGAAGCACAGCTCAGGCTACAGAGAAGCAAAGTGGTCTGCCTCCAGTAGCATTTTGCTTGGTGCTTAGAAATGCAGGCTGTCCCGTGCATCTTTATCTGTATTTGAAGAGGAAAGAAAGAACAACACTTCTTTTCTCTGAGCTCCACCCAAAGCAGCATGAAAGAGACCAAAACTTATGAAACTGGGGGATAATTAAAACAGTCAGCAGCGGAAGTGTAGAACATGAAATCTTTCTAAAGCGGCACACATATCTACTCCCATCCTGCTGCTGAGTACAAAATGTCATAAATTGAGGAAAATCTAGCGCTTCTTTGTTGCTGAAGACTTAAATTCATTTATTTTTTTTTCACTTCTGATTAGTAAGTGCTGTTAAAATGAACATCACAGGGTACTGAAGTTCTATTTCTACTTCCTAGTTGCATGTTTCGACAAATGCAGGAGAAAATAGGAAAATTTGAAATTGGAAAGCCAGATGATCACAATATCACCTATGGGCAGATATATAGAGACTTTAGGTAGTCATCAAATATTGATGGTGCATTGAAGGTATGAGACTATGGCAGAGCACTCCATTTGTTTGTTTTGTTTGGCCAGTGTGGTAAGTAGAATAACTTATGAGAAATGATAGAATTCATCCCTTCTACTCCTTTTGTTAACAGGTTAGCACTCGACCAATTCACATATCTAAGGCTTAATGTATTATTAATCAAAAGAGTTAAAAAGTCAATCCAATCTGGTTATATACAGTAGTTCTCGTGGTTTTCAAACCTTTAAATAATTTATGGTGTCATCACTTTCCCAGTGGATGTCAGGCTAGTAGAATGTCTGGAATCAGAATCCCACAGGGAAAAAAAGAAGCATAGTCAGAAAGAGAAGTATTTTTTTTTATTATTATTTTTTTAATAATAGCAACTCCAGCCTATTTTATCATCACTATCAGTCTCTAGAGAGATCATTTCTCTGAAAGAGAAGTTTTTCTTATATGGATCCTTTTGGGATCAAATAATCCTGACAAATCTATGCCTACATGATATTCTAAATGGCTAAAGGTGTGTATGTATGTGTTGAGCACATATATAGGTGTGTCATAATTTAAAAAAATATGAATCCTAGATCTTTATGTATTTGTTTCTGTATAAATGTGTCCAGTACACAATTTTAAAATTTCTCTTAAGCTTCTGAAACCAATCATATTTCATTATTGGTTTTTCATTTCTTTTACTTTAAAAATTATAATCTAACTGTAATTATCACTATGATGCTAGGATCTATTCAGTCCTTTTTATTTCAGACACATTTGTTCTGCTTCTTTTGAAGTAGTAAGCCCCTACAGTTGATTATTGTAATCTTAAATGGCTTTCTTGTTTTTTGGGGTTTTTTTTGCTATGTATGTTCCAGATTGATTCAGCCATTTTTGATTATGTGAATATTGGGAAATCTACTTTTAAGCTTTTTTAGCCCTTCTAGGTTATCGAGAGTATCATCAAAAGTGATTTAAAAATAATACATTCAATTTAAAAATATGTTAAGAAATAATGACATTATTTTATGTAATAGAAGATCAGATTCTGCCTCCACAAGTAAGGGACTTCTATTATTGAACAGACTGCTACCATATATTTAACATATAACCTCCTTTCAGAATTAAAAACCTCTTCTCAACCCAGAAAATCATATATTCTTTCTCCATGCAAAACAAGGTCATCGAAGGCCAAGTATATCTGACAGGTACTCTGCTAGTTCCTCAATAGATTACGAGGTTTTATGCTACTTTGGTTTGTGCTGCAGACTTGTATCTTGCAATCAGCATCCCATGCAAAACCTTTCTTTTCTCCCTTGAACCTCTCAATAACAAACCCAGGAAGAAGCAGTTAAGAAAATTGTCCCATGATCTTTTAACTGCTGATTTTCTTTTCACCTGCCAGGTCTCCGTACTCACTCACTTCAGCCAGGTCCACAACATTTCCCGCTGCATCCAAATCCTGCTCTCCTACAGGTCTTAAGCTTTGCTTCCTGACCCTTCATTGCAGCCTGTACAATTGCTAACGGAAATTGGTGAACATCAAGGACACGTTTCTACGTGCAGTCAGACAGACAGCCTAGCAACCTCTTGCCTGAGGTTCAGAATTATGCACTTATGTAAACTAGGACGGTCCTTAAACGTAAGGAAAGTAAGTCTCCTGCAGCTCTGAGATGTTAGTCATGTCATTATGAAATGAAGTTGAGAAAGTTTAGTAGATGAGGGAGGTGGATGTTTCAGTTACAGAATCAGGATTTGAGCCCCTTATTTCTTTAAAAACAGAGACAAAAAAAAAAGTACAAACATAAAATGTAATATTATAAAAAATGAAAAAAAAAAGGTTTTAGATGCATGCATATCATAAAATTCCCTCAGTACCACTAACTCAGCTATATTGATGACATGTATTGACTCATATTCTGCTTTCAGCAACACTTGTGTAAATCCAGGGTACTGCGACTTCAGTCACTTCAGTGCAATTGCTCTTGATTTACACTCATGTAACTGACAGCATTTGACCCTTAGACTATACATATATCTTAAATTATGCATTTAGCTTCCTGAGCCGCAACTGAACAAAAAGGCAGTATATATATCATCTGGTATGTACCATGCATCAGCTTAATGTAGACATTTTAGTTTTGCAATCCTTCCACTCTTGTGCTACCATTCTCATACTTGAAAGGGTGCTAAATTATATATGTATATAAACACATACACACTCACATATGTGTACACTTTTAAGAAATCTGTGATTCTTAGGCCATGTATGGCTCCAGAAACCTATATACTTTTCTTTTTTCTGCACTCAGTTTTTCAGTGCATGGTTCAGAAGTCCACGGTGTTAAAATAGGTCTTACTTAGCACTCTCCAGGTGATCAGAACCTATCTTGCTGTTCACAAGGATATTCCCCTCCTAGTTTCCTATCTCCAGATAGGGAAAAAGTTCCCCACTGAACATATGGACGTCTCAACACAGGATTACTGAGATGAGGGAGAAGAATAGGGTTGCCCTGGCTCCTGTGTTGGTTTTGGATGCATTTGTGAAGCAGAATTCCCCTCTTCATGTGGTGGAATCACACCCATGGAGACTGCAATGTTAGCCTTACCTCACTGGAGCTCTGCCTAACTCTAACTTGCATAATGATTTTCCTGCAACCACGTTCCCAGAAGCTTCCTCTGAAGACAAAAGGTGCTTCCAGAAATAGCTCGAGACAAATAACAGACAAACCTAGGCACTCTGCTTTAACCTTCTCTGAAGACAACTACCCCTGAACAACTCCAAAATTTCTGTCCTACACTCACTCTTTATACAATGAGGCCAAGAGCAGAGAAAAGGTGTGCATCTTTGGAAACTCAGGAATGTTCTTAAGCATTTACCCCCGTTTTTTTCTCTAACTAATATTGAACACTGCATTATACTAACACTTAGGTTTCCACAGACTCTTCTTTCTAAGGGCCCTAAACCTGCAGGGCTTGTAACATTTCTGTGGTTCTTGCAGTTTTCCAAAAAGCAGGTATATTCTGAAAAAAAAGATTAAAAGTAACAGGCATATTTTAAAATTATTTTACTAAGAAAGTGAAATAGAAATTAATTTTATTTTTAAAGAGAATCAAAGGGAAAAAAACAAGATTAACAGAAAAGCAATAAAGTTTTGGGCAGTTCACAAGGTCTAGCAGCCTGTGGGCCAAACAATAAGCAATTTGTTGAAGAAGAGAGAATAAAGACATTCTTTCAGGCTGGCTGGCTGGCATGATGAGCTACCCATTGTGCTGCTGGCTGCAAGACCTGGGATTAGGGAGCAACTCAGGTTCCCAGGCTTGGCACCAATGGAAACTCGAGTTTATGTATTTAGTCTTTGAACAGAAGAAGAGGTCACAGTTCAGTACCATTTGAGAGCTGATCTACCAAACAGCGCTAGTACTGGCTCCAGAGGATAGATGTTCGTCTGCCCAGTTGGTCAAAGGTGAACTGCCCTAATAATGCCCCAAGCAAGGTAGAGAAGATAAAAAAAGGCTTGCAAAGCAAAGCTGGAATGGGGAAAGGACAATCTTTCAAGTGATAGACTCTGGTGAAAAGGCAAAGTACAGTCATAATGACAATCTGTCGCCTGAAAGTAACACAGTGGGTTAGAATCTAATCATGCAAAATACCCCAAACCGCATTTTAAAATATTTTTCTGAATTTACACATGTGAATTTTTTTTTATCAAATCTATTTCTGCATTGAAAAACTCAAAAGTAGGGGAAGAAAGGATGTTTCTTTGCTATATTAAAACTCTAAATTTGTCACAAACCCCAAATATTTCAGTCTGCACTTTAAAAAACTAAAAAAGGCAGAAGAACAGGACCAAAGAGTAATAAAATCAATGTAGTTATCAATAAAGTATATATTGCAGGATTAAGCATACAGAATGCATTTCACAGCTGTCAGATTCCCCAAGAGTTAATAGATGGGAATAACAAAACTACATTATCAACTGCAATGTCCAGAAATTATTACACTCCGATGACCATTAGGAGTGCTACCATAGGAACTGGCATTATGGATAGGTGATTGTTACAGATATTCCAAAAGACGACACCCACATTCTCCAAAATGATACTGGTTTTGACCAACTCAAATGATCAGACCTTTTTTTGACTACCTCCAAAAAAACTGAATTATTTACTGGATATGCAGAATTAATTGTATGGTGCTAGCAGAAGTTATACATTAATAGCAAACATATTAGTAGTAGAATTCTGTTTCTTGGTGATACTGATCACATTTTGGTATTTTTACATGGATCTAGGTGTATTTTAATAAAGCAATGACCTGATTTCACACTCATATTTAAAAATTAAGCTCCTTGTACATGTACACTGGATTTCTACACTTTATGATTTTTTCACTTCCTGTAAGTACTCAGGATTGACTTTTTCTAGCTGTAAGTACTGTAAGTACTCAGGATTGACTTTTTCTAGCATACATGACTCAGAAAGAAATGTTGTCTCTTGCATGTAGGAATGTGAAATTGAAAAGAGGCAGAATGAAAGGTATATGCAAGAATTTAAAACAAACAAATAAACAAACAAGTAATCAACAACCAACAGCTGCACCACTGAAATGTTCATCCTTACTCTGGGCAGAATAAAGAAAACAAAAGTGAAGTTACACAGAGAAAAAGCCTTTTTGCACCATTTCCCATAATGAATATGTTGGAGATAAATACAATCTATTTATGAGCATTCAGTGGACAGAAGAAGTATCTAAATTTATCACCTTCTCTGGGGTATGAACTGAGTCAGGATAGCAGAATCTGGCCTCGAGTGAGTTGCTCCTTAAAGATATTAAGTCCAGCTCTACCTTCTTCAGATCAACAGAAAATTTCAGACATATTTTTCTGGTAAGCAGCTTTCATTAATAACAGTTCTTTTAAAATCTCCAAAGCACAAAGTTGCATGAGGACTTGATTCACTCCATTCTTTAATTTTACACTAATCTCTGAAATTTGATATTTCTGGCTTCTTCCCAGGCAAAGAAAAGAAATTGTTTGTTTGTTTGTTTTATTTTTTACAGAATGAGGCCACAGGGTAATTGGGCTGAAGAATTATTAGAACATAAAAACTCTACTTGTTGGTTTGAAATTCCAAGAGAAGATATGATGACACTTTCATGTTTCACTTCTTCAGCTTCTGTTGATGCAAACCAAGCCCCGAGTCCACTCCAGAAGCAGAAGACCACATATCAGACAAGCCAGAGGGCCTGCACTCGGCAGTGCACTCTTGCTGTTCAGTTCTGGCCAGTGATCTCTGCAAAACACTTGCCCTCAAATTCTTGCTGTGAGTTTTCCAGTTTCTTAAATCAGGAGAATTTCTTAAGTCAAGCAAATGCTAAACCTTCTTGCCGTTAGGAAAGCTGGAGGGAGGAAGGATGCTCCCTCAGTTTTGGTGGGACTCTAAACCTCTGGCATCAAACAACCTTTGCAAGGAACGGAGGGACAAAAGAGTGAGGAACCAGTGGCATTGACAGCGGTGGTCAGAGGTGCCTGTCATGCCTTACCTTTAGAAAACTCACATCTGACAGGGTGAAGGAGCTGGCTATGCGGTGTACTGTTGCTTCAAGTCTTGCCTAAATTAAACAGGGTCAATCCTTGGCTTGAAAGGCATTTCGAGGAGATAACTACATCCTCCTTTAGGCTTCATCTGCACCTAGCATCCAAGGAGAAGGACTACTACTGTGTCAGTGATATGAAATACCAACAAATAATCATCTACTTTGGGGAGTATAATTCAGATTGGTTTTAGTGAGGAACCGAAACGTGAGTTTGAATATCTGAGAAGCCTCCCAAGCCCCCAGATCTTAAAGAAGCCCTCCAAGATTCCAAATCTTAGAGAATAAATCATCCACTGATTTTTGTTATTTTTTAAATTCAGCATAAATGAACTTTAACTTTATGCATGGAGCTTAGAGAGGAGTTTTCTATTTCTCTTTTCCTTGGTCATGTTGTACCTTTCATCTTTGCTGTAATTCTGCTCCCCTCCAGTGTCAGTTCTCACACATCTCCCAGCTTTGCATCTTGATGTACGTCCGTCCTATGACTTGTGTCACCTGTGTGTGCCTGGTACAGGCACCACATGCCACCCCTCCCTTTTTCTCTTGCTGCCTTTCTCTCTTTCTCAGACCACAGGGGCCACACGATCACCACTTTCTCAGTGTGGCATTTCCTTCTGTGCGTTGCTCTTGCATGTTGTTTATCTCTCGGAAGGATTGTAACTATAGATAGCATCAGTGGAACTGTATCTGTCTAGGAGCAGATGTCTACCTCTGCCGTATCATCTTAATTGCCCTGCTGTGGCTTACCTACCAGAAGTCTTTTTTTTTTTTTTTTCTGTCTTACGTTTTTATTTTTTAATTTTTTTCCCCTCCAATTTTGCAAATGATTAGTTGAAAACAAGCAAGACTCAGGTTGTACACATAGGACTCATCTGGGCATATTTAAACATGTAAGGAAAGAGAGTCCCTTCAGTCCCTAACCAACTGGACAGTGCTTTCTAGAGTCTCTGAGGTTTTGTCTTATATTTTCATTTTGTAGTGAATTAGGTAAACATTGCTGAATTGAAATTAGGGGAGTAAGGAATGATTATAAAAATATTAATCTAAAACAAGGTGCTATGATCTGGACTAGGAGGATAAGCAAGCCATGCAAATAATTTTGATATTTATAGTAGAAACACACTCTTACCCATTTCTAGGGTAAAGAAAATTTGAGTTTGCGGGTTTTTTTCTAGAAAATTGAATCACATAGCACTTGAGAAGACTTTTCTATGTAAAAAACTTGAAAGATTCTCATTTGGTAGTCTCAAATAGAGGTAGTTCAAATTCTACTTTTCAGTCATTCTAGATTTACAGTGATCAACAGTAAAATATGAATTTGTACTAGTCTGGGACTAAAATTTAGCCCTATGGGGGAAAAAAAAAGAAAGCTAGTAAATGATTTATCCATATTTCATTGTAATTACTTTAAGTATTTTGCAGAGGGCTGAAAAAGGTGTTTGTGTCAGCCATACTTGAATTATCTATGTTCTCCACATGAAGGTAGGTTTGAAAGATATCCAGCATTCAGTCAGCTCAGACGTAGCTTTAAGTTCACAATAACATTCTAATTTTGTTTCACTGGGTTTCTTTAAATTATACTGTGGAAATGTCTTACAATTTACCTAAATTATATTAATTCAAGAAATTTTTGGTCCTTTTGATGAAGTAACACAAGCATAGTATTTTTAACAGGTTTATATATACATTTACTATCAGTGATAAAATTAATCAGATATTACTACGCCAGTATATAAAATACTACAATTGCTTCTAATCACAGACATGGTAAACAAACAGACAAATAGCACTCTGATGTATTGAGCTAGAACTTTTATTTCCAGTACTTATATGTATATAAACACATAAACCATAGTTTTTGTCTTCCATCTCTTCTGCTTTTTCACTAAGAAGGATCTTCCCACTAAAGATGGGAATATCTCGTGCTCAGCATCAAGCCTGTCACATGACAGCTAACTTCTACTGAAGATATTTACAGAAATTTTAATTTAAGTTAATTTTTTATTCCTCCTCCCTCTCCCCCCCCCTCCGTCCAGTGAGCATTATGTTCTGTTTTGCTGCATTTAAGGTCCTCTTCAGTTGTCTCCTGAATGCTGCAGTGCCTTGAGAAAAGAAGGTCTTTGTGCTCTTGTTCAGGCGCTGCTTCAAAACTGCTTCAAAATAAGCTCAATTCAGTGCAGAATCTCCATTTGGGCTTTTTTTTTTTCTTTATTGTTTTCTTTGTGCTCTTTAAAAAGGATTAAATTTAGTCCAAAATTGCCCTTGCAAAGACAGTATCTTTTTACTCATCATAATTATTTCCGAGGTGTCAGCAAAACAGGGGTTTTTTTTGCAACAGCAACAACAAACTAATAGAGTTTGGGGAGATGAGCTTCAATCTTTCTTGGTATCTCATCAGAGCTGTTAATTAAATTTCTTTTGATAATATTTACCGCAGGTCATGTTGAACCCTCTTGCCCTCCTCTGTACACGCAGACACAGACACACACACACACATATACACACAGGAAAAGCCCCAAAACCCAGAACTCAGGAAAGAAAGTGACAATTTAAAATCTATTTACAATTGTGACTGTTCTACTTTCAGATTCTTCATTTGATTTCAAGAATTCTTAATGGTGAAACAACAGAAAAGATAGTATGTTTTAAGCCAGATAGAGTTACTATCAGGCTGATTTTTGGTATAAATAAAAATTAGTGATATTTAGTATTTAAAAATCAGCACACAAATTCATCAAAAGCTCTAAGAACGAGGCCCAGGAATTGTACTTAGAAATATATGTAAAATTACAAAATTAGCTAAGAATGTGTCTTGGACAGATACCTCCCGGAGGCTTCCTAATCCTGAGGATGAATGTAGCTCTTCATCTGCCTTTCTCTTTAGCTTCAAAGATTTCTAGACATCTAAGCCTGATTTCAAGCAAGTGTCCCTCTTCCTGTACTGAGGTCCCTTTTATCTGACCACCACACAGTACCAGGAAGTAGCTACATTTTTGTAACTTCCTTGAGATCTAGGTTAATATTTTGTTAATGCCCATCATTTACAGAGACTGTGTTTATTTATATATTGGAGTTCTGAATGTTCTGGAAAGTCTCAAAGTTTTCTCATTTAACTGCAGCGAGCAATGAGAATTCAACATAATTATTACTGCAAAATGTTTAGAACAAGGTGATCAAGTCTCCTATTGCTCTGGGAGGTAACAGTCTTAGAGCCCTTCCCAGCTCTACCATTGATCTTCCGTGGGTGTTTTGGGGCAAGGGACTAGACTTTCAATGTGCTTTTATCCTTTAGCAAAGGATGTTAATAACACAATCCCTTTATTTCCCTTCTGGATTTTTTTGGTTTATTTTGTTTTGCTTTTAATCTTTGCTGATTACATTTGAAGTTTTTGAAAGACTGAAGCTAGCTTTGGTATGTTGGTAGCAGCAGACTATATTTCTGTATTATATTCTTCTTACTTGGACCTTCTAGCCATTTTATAATACTAAGAATAGTAAATATCTGAATGATGAATTGATATGAAGAGGAATTTGAGGCTAATCTTAAACGTCAAATGAATCCAAATTGTTTAGATGGCAGTAGTCCAGACACTCAGAGTCATACCTGAATTTCTTTCAAGTATGAAATGCTTGGGTAGTTCAAGCCCAAAGGACTTAATTATCTTCGTGACTAAACTTGTAGTATCTCCATGGAATTGGAAATTCCTCCCTATTTATGCAGCCAAAATAGGGCTACATGTAAGAACAATGTGAATAAGGAGAAGGGGACCAGGCTGACATGTGTTCAGTGTCATGTGCCATGACTTAGAGAATGTGAGCATTCAGACAAGTTCAGGGCTACCCAATATCTCTTTCTGGCCATTTCTGCCTCAGCAGCATCCCAAAGCAGCTCCATTTAATCTTTAGCTCTTATTCCCAAGTGATAATAGCATTATTGTGATCTGAATGTGGCCAGGAGGTTTCTTCTTCATACTTCTTCCTGATTTTTCTTTTTCTGTTTCTGGTGTGACAATGAATTTTGGCAACACACAGTGTCAACTGAGCCAATATCAGCATCTAGTATTATTATATTGAATACAGTGTCTGGAACAATTGTCACTATGTGCACATTATAAGCTGATCAAGCCTGTGCTTCTGATGCTCATAATTCACTGCGACAAGAAGGAGGAATTTCAGAAAACTTGATCTGTGATTCTAAAAAAGGATGGAAGAAGCTGGGTAGCTGGGGAAGTGTTTCATAACTCATAGGCACTAAAAACTACTCAGCAGTGATGAATACCAACTATTACCTGGCACTGAAAGGAAGTGAACGCAAACCTGCTAGAGAAGAGTCTCTGAGATTTTGCTCTTTTGTGTTGCACTGATTGGTCACCTCAGAAAGCAGGACACTCTGAATTTAGAGATGAGCCAGCTTTCTTACTTCCACAGTTTGCCTTCCAGACCAAATCTGTAAAATTTAAGTCAGTTGTAATGATTTTTGTAGATGAAGTCTGTCCATTTGATGATTCCCAGTGGGAGAAAAGTTTAACATAATAACCTTTGCCTTTGACCTATGCTACAGACTAGTTTTTTTCCCACTTTTTATCCTTTTTTTTTTTTTTTTTTTTTTTTTTCTCATCTAATCTTGGGTTACTCATGTAATATTTGCACCATATGAACACTTTTACTGGACCATCCTTATAATCCTTGCAGACTGCATTTAGAAGGGGAAGAAATTGCGGTTACATAGATCTTTGCCTAGTTGTAGAGACTGGAATTTGGACTGTTTCCTGGTCCAGTTTTAAAATGCCCCCACATACGGAAGAGCGTTTTTGAAGATGGTTACACAATCCTGTTATCTGTTGGTTTCGTGGGGAGGACGCATTATTCTCAAAAGAGTCAAGCTGATTTTTCATGAGCAACAAGTCTGTCATTAGCAATATCTTTCATGCATTTAATGTAAAAATAAAGGAAATAACATTTTTTCTGCATAGCGTTGATCAAAAATTTGTTTTCAGAAGGATACTTTTAAATATTTCATAAGGACATGCTGATTTTAATGATATTTTAATGGAAACATTTCAGTGATTTAAAATCAAAATAAAACAATTCATCCTTTTTTTTCCTATTCTGAATTTATCCTTTCAACATTTGCATTTTATTCTGTGTTAACATTTACATCATATATATACTTAATATTCAAGTTGTTCAGTGAAAAAAATTTGAAGGTAGTGAAACAATTCAAGAGTATCAAAATAAATGAATTGTCTCACTTGTTGTAAATCAATATTTTTAAAAGTTCTCCCATGTTGCTCCCTGAATGTGGAATTCTGTATTTTGTCCTAGATTGGCACAAAAGGAAAAGTTCAAAAGTCAGGATTCATTCTACCATCTCAAGGAGGAAAAGTGGCTTTTCCCAGAAAAAAAAAAATAGGGGAAAAAGAAAAAAACCCTCTTTTACCTTGTCTCAGACACCTCACCTGCCTTTGATGATTCATTGCACTGTCCAGTTCTGCCCCTTCAGTACTAGCGCTGCTTCTTGGTTTTCACATTTTTGATGTTTATATACTGCCCTTCTGACTGTCTGTCTGTACATATGGCCTAGGCATGACCCAGCTATAAATATTAAGAGTTGTTCAAAGATATTTTGTCCTCTAACCAAGACTTTTTGCAAAACAAAACTCATTCTTTTCAAGTAGGACCTTGTATATGGGAGGTGACATGCCTGACAGGTTATAAAGTAAAACACTATCTGCCCACTGAGTAATGGAGTAATTGGCCATCAGCATTACACAGAAACGTTTGTGAATAGTACCAGTAAAAGTACCTCAACTTTAGGGAAAGGAAAACATAAATTACTTGGCTTGTCGTTAGTGAAGCTATAGCAATAGCAGCAGGAGAGAGGATAAAGAATCCTAAAATAAAAGACAGAGAAAAGAATAAAATCTAATTAATGGAGTTTGTAGATTGGAAAGCCTATCTGCAGTTCATTTAAACACGAATATCTAATGTAAGGCTAGGCAATCCCTGATAGCACTGACTTCTAGAAACTGTTAAAAAAGATCATGCTTTAGTCCTGCTATTACTTTACCTTGATGATAGGAGGTTAGAATATGAATGCAGTTTGAAAGATAGTACCATTTCTTTGATACATCAAAAAGCACTCTGCAGTAGACTACTACTTTAGTAGAACACTTATAGTCAAAGCTAGTATTTGACTATGCTCCTAATGTCATATTACAATGACAGAAGCTGAAGATATATCAATTTAATCTTAGTTCAAAAAAATCTTTTAGTTCTGCTATACTGAAGTCAAAATGGACTTTTATAGTTTTTCAGCTTGAAATTGGACAACGAATAACTTTTATGGCAAAAATGAAATGCAGAATATGGTTGAAAGGATAATCATATTCAGAATAAAAAAAAATAAAGCATTTGTTACTTATTTGGCATTAAAGTTTCCAAATAAGAAGCTATGCTAGCAAGATTACACAATTAAAACCAGCTCTTCTGACTAGTGAAAGATAGTGGCTCTGTGCATCTTTTTTGCTTGTTTTACAGTGTTTAGGGATAATGATATCTTTGAAATGACTCCTGATACACCCTGATGAAAATGAGAACTAGGCCCACTTCATAGATGTTGGACTGAACAGTTTAGTATATGGCTCAGTATGATGTGGATGAATTTTGAGTCATTTTGTGGTTTTTAAACTGATCAGTCTAATCGTTTGTGTTAAAAAAAAAATTAAAAAAATTTAAAAAATTGTTGCAGAATTAAAACACGCAAAAAGTTCTTACAAAGGATAGGTGTTGCCAGCTACTGGTTTCACCAAACTGTAAAATGAATCCATAGAGTGAGTCACAATAACTGGCAGCTGATCTGTTACTCACAAAGAGATACGGAAGTGGTGTGTACACAAACCACCAATAAAATGTTTAACAGGTTTACCTGACTTTAAAAAAATTCCAAGTATAGATATAATCTAACTCAAGATTCAATTATGTAATTTAAATGACTGGCCTTGGAGAGAAAAAAACATACATACTGCAGATAAAGCAAGTAGCTCTTTCTCTGCATGCGTACAGCCTTTTTTAGGTATCATTGGAACTGTATGCAAAGATAAAAGATATGAAATCTAATTGCAGACAGAAAGTGTGGGGGTTTTTCTGTCAAACACTGCATTTGGAAGCTTCTTGTTACTCAATTCTTACTATATTTGCTATGGTCGATTGAGAACCGTCATCCCAGGAAGAAAACTACCTTCCAGCTTCTTCCTCCTCAGATCTATTGGGAACCCATAACAGTGGTAACAGTGACCAAAACACCCTGAAGCCCAGCTATTCACGAGTCTGTAGAACTTCTCATTTTCCCTTTCCTATCATGTCTGTAATAATCAAATTCTGTGGAGTATTGTGGAAGTAAACTACGCAATTCTTTGGTTTGCTTAAGAGGTAGTTTGTGGTTGGGCACCAAAGAGACGTGTCGAATTACCTAACTTTAATTTTAAGTAATTGGTGAACAGAATTACCCTTGGGGTTGAGGGAATTATAAACAATGCAGCTCCTGGTACTTTTCTCCCCTCTGGATAGAGCCAAGTGGAAATTGCTGCTAGTGGGTACGTTAACAGCTGCTCGTGACAGCCTGAGAAGGTGGATATTTGCAAATAATGCAGTACACTTGACCCTCGCTGCTTGGCAATGAAAGAAAAACTATCTGAAGTACTTCCTTGGTGTTTTGGTAAGCAGTATCATTCTTTCCTGTGATTTCTGCAATGATCCTTTAAGTGTCGGTAATAATTTTAGACAATTTCTTTTGAATAAGTTTCGATATGCACAAAATTAACCTAATAAAAAGGACAATCCAGACTTGACTTCAAGTACTGCTGTTTAAACTAATGTTATTTCTGCAAAAGAAACATAAGTCTTATATTGACTAGGCAGAAAAAGAAGGAATAATGTGTCTGATACTCCTGTATGCAATTTGTTCATCCTAATTGCTATGAAGGGGGACAATGCAGAGGAATTCATGGGTTTTTTACTTCCCAAAAGACTTTCTGAGAACTCACAACCCCAGTGAAACTGTTGTCAAATTCAAAGGTCCTGATTCACATATCACTTATATTACGTATTTCCTTGACTTGAATGGGTTTAATTTTGTTTTATGTAGGAAATGTCACCATGCTCTCTTTGTGGTATTCTTTTCTGGACTCTCCAAATGAATCAAGAAGTGAGGATATTTCAAATCAGTTTGAGATAAATACCTGAGCTCAAGTGGTCCCTTTCAGGCTTGACTGACATTAAGTAGGAACCCAGCGGGTCTATCAAATCCTTTCTTAATATAAACTAGTCAGATTACGTTGGTTATCTCCATCCCTACACTTCATGCATTGCTCTATTTCCTCCATTGCTCTGATCACTGCTGAAACTGATGGGATGCTTTTTGTTTTTAAACTGTACTGAACATCCACTGGGCCACCTGTCCCCTTAAGAGACTCTATGAAACAGACTCTTGACCACAGAACCAACCATCAGTTGCTGTGAGTCAGGCACATATGCAGAAGCAGAGGAATGATGACCATGCAATTCTAAAAGTCAATGTGTAGAAAGTTAATGTATCTGTATTGGTATCTCTTTAACACTTAACCACATGCATGTGCTATACTCAAACCCTCAAACTGAAAACCTTGACAAACACTATGCAAGCATGCGAGCCAAAACTTGATAATGAAGAAGTCACTCAGCACCACTCAGAGCATTACGACTATCAGGCCACACAGCCCATAATAAAACACAGTGGGGCTGAGGGTCCCTGTGATGTGATACTGTACTCCTAAGAGGCACAGAAGAAAGACACAGCTCACTGTACATGAGTTAAGAAAGGATCTCACTCAGCATATTAGTATGTTATTGACAAAGGTATCAGTTGGCCAAAACTTGCAGACCCCAGATTTTGTGGAATAGCTAATTACGCCAGGGCTCAAAAGAAAGAAAAACTTTTAGGAAGAGTACAGTGTTCAGTAGGCTCTACTTACTATTACAGTGTGGTTTAGATGGGGAATTGCTATTGTTTGTAATGTGAAACAAACTACTGGGAGGAAAAAGAGGTTTTTATTTTTATGTTCTATATCTCTTTTCAAGGCTATTGTTAATGGATAGAGGCGACCAAGAACCATACTGAGAGGTATTGTGTGGCTGTGCTGTAAAATAAAAATTGAATTTGAATTCTTGTAATACAAGAGATGAAAGGCATTACTCTGTTGATTTCTACATCAACTCCCGTAGTAATGAACAGTGGCAGTCCAGGCTCACTCACCAAAAAAATAATTGGGTTTGCCTGATCAAGTGCTTCTTTCAGGAGAATGAAAAATCAGATAGGAGATTTTGTACTTTCTGGTGCCAGAGGACATTTGGTGTCTTCCTAGTTCAACAGGTTTTCCTCTCAGCTGCTTGTCAGGGCCTGTACGCTGCCTCCATTTTGTTTGGTAACTGTTTATAATTTAACCTGAGGTTAGTCTCTTTTAATTGCAAATGGTCTCTGCCTTCTTCAGTTTAGAGTGCTATACATTACTGTGTGTCTGTGAGTGTGTGTGCTAATGCTTTATTTACCCACAGCTATATCTTGCAAGCACAGAACTGTTATTCCATGAGGACAGCAATGTTTGTGGGGTTTTTCTGGGGGTGTCTCTCCAGTAAGCGAAAAATACCCCACGGTCCATTTCTGTGAGTTTCAGAATGCGTGTGAGAGGCCAGGAGTCAAATCTTGGGCTTGCACGTATTGTTTTATTCCAGTTGAGATCAACGGCAGATAGAGGCTTGGCCCCAGGTGTTTAAAGCCTTTCCTTCCTTTTTAACTACAACTTGCCTTATCAGCCCCAAACTGTTTCAAGCTCATCAGCTTTTAACTGTGGGAAACTGAGTGAGCAACCGACCGAAGCCCTGCCTGCTTATGGGAAGCTGCTGCTGCTACTTTGAATGTCTGGCCATGCCACTTGCATCTCAGCCCTGCTTTCTTCTTGCACTACCTATCAGCAGCACTTTTACTCCATCTTTAGTGCACCAAAATCACTTAGTAGATGCATGACAGCATTTGAGCTGAAGCACCTGGGGTTTGCCGCTTCTTTCTCAGCTGCCGAAAGCTCTCTTTGGAGCCTTCATTTATTTAATTTATTCCTTTATTTATTTATTCCTGGGTTGTCTATGAGCAACTGGAGGAGACAAATTTTATTGTCTGAGAATTCCAAACTTTCTAAAAGTTATGAGGTAGGAGGTTCTGCAAGCTGAAGCCTTTTTTTTTTTATTATTTTTGTTACAATTTATTTCTCATTTAGTATTTAATGTTTAAAATTCTCCCCTTTAAAATCATAGTTCCAAGTGGCGTGTTTGCTCCAAGTACTAGTTCACCCATCTTTGCAGCACAGCTTTAGACTTACTGGAGGATTTTCAGTTTCCTCTGTCATTTCTTCCACTTTCTTGATAACACTGAAGTAACATCACTGGCAAGCTTTGATCCTTTTTTTCATTCTGCCTGCACTGACAAAATCAAGCACTCTAAAAATATGTAAGGCCTCTGAAACACAGGACTGGTTTAAAAAAGATATATTGGGGTTTTATTAGATTTTAGAGATTATTTTCACCAAACTTTCAAGTTTCATTAGTGTAATGCGTGCTAGAAACATTTTATTTTATACTGAGAACTGAAATTCTTGTGAAGTCATTTGACTCCAACAGGTAAGAATGTAAAAGAATAAAAAATTCACAATAAAATTCTGACAACTGCCAGCAGGTCTCCCAGGTTCATAAGAATTTTTCCATCAAGACACATTAAAAAAAAAACAAAACAAAATGGCAATCCATCTTTATAGTTTATATTCAGCATTGCCTTTTTATAAAAAACTAAAGAGTGTCCCTTTGTAGCCTAGTACTTTTAATTTCTAACGAACTTTACAAAGTCAGTTTTAGTTTAATCCAGTCGTCTGGTTTGCCTGAGTCTCTTAGTTTATAGAGGAGTTTTAGCAGTGACTATGTCTTCTGATTTCCCCAGATCCGGTCATGCTGGTTTGATATGCAATTTCTGTATTTTTGTATGAGTAATTTCTCCTGAGGATTATAATGTTATTCTTTTAGTGAGAAAACATGTTTTTCTCCTCCTCTGCTGTGCCCATTTTAAGGTTAGTAGGGGAAGTTGGAGTGTTAAATATGATTTCTGGTGGCTGCAAGAATTATGTTTGATATGTTATATAATTATAGAATCAGATCCTTTAGGTTGGAAAAGCCTTTTAAGATCATTGAGTCTAACTATTAACCTAAGTCCACCACTAAATCATGTCACTAAGCACTGCATCTACTGTCCTTTAAATACCTCCAGGGATGGAGATTCCACCACTTTCCTAGGCAGCCTGTTCCAGTGCTTGACAACCATTTTAGTGAAGAATTTTTTCCTAATATATAACCTAAACCTCCATTGGTACAACTTGAGGCCATTTCCTTTTGTTCTATCACCTGTTACCTGGGAGAAGAGACAGACTTCCACCTTACTATGGCCTCCTTTCAGGTAGTTGTAGAGAGCAATAAAGTCTCTCTTGAGCCTCCTTTTCTCCTGACTAAATAACCCCAGTTCCCTCAGCTGCTCCTCATAAGATTTGTACTCTAGACCCTTAACCAGCTTCGTTGTCCTATGAACAGGCTCCAGTACCTCAATGTCCTTCTTGTAGCAAGGGGCCCAAAACCAAATGTAGTATTCAAGGTGCAACCTCACCAATGTCAGGTATAAGGACATGATCAGGACTTCCCTTGTCCTGCTGGCCACATAATTTCTGATACAAGCCACAAGGCTATTGTCCTTCTTGGCCACCTGGGCACGCTGCTGGCTCGTATTCAGTCAGCTGTTTACCAACACCCACAGGCTCTTTCCTGCCAGGCAACTTCCCAGCCACTGTTCCCCAAGCCTGTAGCACTGCATGGGATTGTTGAAATACAAGTGCAAGACCCGACACTTGGCCTTGTTTAACCTCATACAATTTGGCATCAGACCATCAATCTAGACTGTTCAGATTCCTCTGTAGAACTTCCCCTCAAGCAGATAACACTACCACCCAACTTAGTGTCATCTACAAGTTTACTGAGCCTGTCCTTGATCCCCTCATCCAGACCCTTGATAAAGATAGGAAAGAGAACAGGCCTCAATACTGAACCTGGGAAACACCAGTTGTGACTGGATATCAGATGGATTTAATACCATTCACCACCACTCTCTGGACCTGGCCATTCAAGCCCTGAGCAGCCAGTTTCTCCAAGAGAATGCTGTGAGAAACAGTATCAAAATCTTTACTAAAGTCCAGGTAAACAGCCACAGCCTTTCCCTCATCCAGTAGGTGGATCACCTTGTCGTAGAAAGAGATCAGGTTAGTCAGTCATGATCTGCCTTTTGTAAACTCATGCTGACTAGGTATGATGACCTGGTTGTCCAGTATGTGACATGTGATGGCACTCAGAATGATCTGCTCCATAACCTTTCCCAGCACTGAGGTCAGACTGACAGGCCTGTAGTTTCCCAGTTCTCCTTCCAGCCCTTCTTATAGGTGTGTGTAACATTTGCTAACATCGAGTCAACTGGGACCTCCCCAGTTAGCCAGGTCTGCTGCTAAATGATGGAAAGTGGCTTGGTAAGTGCTTCCAATAGCTCCCTCAGTACTCTTGGGTGGATCTCATCCAGTCCCATAGACTTGTGAGTCCCTTAAGTGGTGGAGCAGGTCATTAACCATTTCCCCTTGGATTATGGGGGCTTCATTCTGCTCCCTGTCTCTGTCTTCCAGTTCAAGGGCCTGGGTATCCAGAGAACAACTGGTCTTACTATTCAAGACTGAGGTGAAGAAGGCATTAAGTACCTCATCCTTTTCCTTATCCTTTCTCAATATGTTTCCCCCTGCATCTCATAAAGGATGGAGAGTCTCCTTAGCCCTTCTTTTGTTGCTAATGTATTTATGGAAACATTTTCATTGTCTTTTATGGCAGTAGCCAGACTAAGTTCTAGTTGGGCTTTGACCCTGATAATTTTCTCCCTGCATAACCTCATGACCTCAACCTCCTTGTAGTACTCCTGAGTTGCCTGCTCTTTCTTGCAAAGGTCATAAACTCTCCTTTATCTCCTGAGTTTCAGGCATAGCTCTCTGTTCGGTGTGGCCAGTCACCCTGGCACTAGGGGGGTTCAGAGAGATAATAATCTACTGAGACATCCACAGTAGTGTTTTTAGTTTGCCACCACTGGTAGAAGTGTTTAAGTAGAGTAAACGTGAACACGTCCTCTGTCTGAGTCCCACTGAGCTAATGCAGGACATGAGGAGTAATGAAAAGCATGCATTTTGATCTATCTGAGAATGAAACAGTACTGTTATTTCTTTGTGGAGCCATAGCACTATGGGTTTTTTCTGTTCTTTCGGTCAGGAAGACAGTATTATAACCTTGTTGAACCAGTTTAGTCATGCACGTTTAGAAAAGGGATTTTCTTTTCCCTTTGGTAAGGGTCTTTTCTAATTACCAGAGAACACAAACTCTGCTCTGCCTTAGGAATGCTTAATGTTCCAGCTTGGAAAGCAAATTAAAGAAGAGCTCCAAAGGTATGAAAATCACATTGGTTAACAACAAAGAAAACAGATTCTTATAACACACAATAAAGCCAAGGCATGAAGAAAGATAACAACACAGAAATATTGAGACTCACGTGATGCCACATTACCAGCCACTCTCCTTTGTCCATTCAACCAGAGTCCCAATATCATGGCTCTTCATGGAAGGGACCTGAATTAATGTATATACAACTCAACCCTCTGAAATACAGTGGCTGAAACAAATGTGACTAGGCAGGTAGAGGGTGCAGTAAGCAAACTAAAGTGTCAAAAAAAATTAAGAAGCTAAAAAAAAAAAAGGCTCGACATATCACTAAGAAGGGAGAAACTCTCTACAATACAGCAGTACTCTGCACATGAAAACCTCACCTTCAGTGATCTTTATAGTCTATATGATGTGTATTATTTACATCTGATCATTCAGTTTAGTAAAACAAAAAAGCACCATCTGCCCAACCGCACTTTCCTTCCAGGAAATTGAAATGAGAACGGATGTTGTCTTTCATGCTTATTTTCATTCTTTTTCACATTTAACTCTTAGTACAGTCTATATATGCCCAAAAAGAAATGTAAACCAGAATATTCCTTATCCATTCTTTCCCAATGCACACAGCAAAGGGCAAAAGATTAGAAAAAAAAAAACAACAAAACCAGGCATAGAAACATCAAAAAAATCCAACCTGAA
Source organism: Baryphthengus martii (assembly GCA_013396935.1). NCBI lineage: Eukaryota > Metazoa > Chordata > Aves > Coraciiformes > Momotidae > Baryphthengus > Baryphthengus martii. Next base: position 26,619 of record VWZK01022542.1, on the reverse strand, counting down.
ATAGATGTCTGTGCACAATTATCACAATTAGAACATGGGAGCACTGATTGCCTATGTTCCTAAGCAGCTGTTTTTTCCTGTGAGGCATATAGTCAAACAGATAGAAAACAACAGCACAGGAGAATAGTCCATTAATCAGGGAGCTATCACTCCTTAGAACAATATACATGCTCTACCCTTGAGATTCTGTCCCCCAAATAAGGAGGGTTGTGTGCTTATGTGCTTAAACATATATCTCAAAAAGGTGAAGAAGAAAGGTTTCCAGTTATATTTTGCTATATAGGCATGGTAATATGGTTACACAGACAGTTCTTGTGTTAGCTAGAATTTTTTCTGCAATTCTCAGGAAATTCTTCAACATCTGCTTGTCCATTTTTTTTTTTTTTTAATGTTGTTATTCCTTGTGTAGTTAAAAGTAAGGAGCAATGTGCCTATCAGGCATAAATAGTCAGGCTGCAGTCATATTCTCCAGGGAATGTTGTTCTTCACATTCCCATTTTACAGAAGGTGTCTATATATATGCCGTTTAAACCTCATGTTTGTCTGATCATCTGTGAGTGTCTATGAAGTGAGGAGGAAGGATGATGAATTGCCTCTACACTCCTCACCACCCTGGGGTAGCCAGAGTGGTTTTGGCACCCAGTTTAAATGAGGATAGCCATAGGTCTGCTCAAACCTACATAATAACTACAGCACCTTACTCGCTATGAGTGACTCCACTGATTCAGTTGCTGGCATGCTCTGTGTTTAATTAATTGCACCCGTGCTGGACATGACCCCTTCCTCACTAAATGCTGAGGTTTCCTTTTCTATGTGCCTATGTATTAAGTACACCTCCTAGTGGCTGTGGGATGGGAAGTCAGAAATGGCTCAAAAAAAAAAGCACAGAGCCTGCACTTGAGTGAATGACAGCTGTGAATCCACGGGTATCTCCTTCCCTTGCCCTTCTGGGATTGTCCACTTTTCACTTGGCAGCAATGTTAACATGTAATAGACAGTTAAAGTCCAAGTAACCATTCACAATATTCTCAGGGATAATTTTCAACACCAAAAATAGCCAACTAGTCATTTGGGGTTTCCGTGAGAATTCTAATTGCAATCCCAAAAGGTTTTACCCCAAACCCAAAATTTCTTCTGGTAGCAGAAGGGGACGGTTTTGAGAAGATGGTCCATTGACTAGTCTGGCCTGAGAAAGTTTGGTTTTCAGTGCCTGCTTTGTCGCAGCCATCCTGTATGACCCCGAATGGTATGACACGGGTCACACACAGAAATACCTCAACAAACCAAAAAGCAAAACGTAATAGCACAGATTCAAACCCATACGTCACAGCCTTACTGCTCATAATACCTGTGCCTCAGACTCTCTGGCCCAAATCCTAAGTATTTGAAACAAATTGGGTACCTAAGTACTTTTGAGACGTAAGCTTCTAGGCCTTCATTTTCCATATCTAAAATACATATAATAGATGCTCTTCCTTGCCCAGATGGACTCAGGATATTCATTAATCACATTAAGATTGTGAGGTGCTCAGCTACTATAAATAGCAGAGTTACATGAGCTCCAAGATGGTGGTTACCTAGGAGATATATGGATCAACATATCCCTACTTTGCCTCGTTGTTCCTTGGGGATGGCATTGCCATGCTTTTTACCGATCAGCACCTCTAGCTTTTACTGCTGCTCTGGCCAGCACCACAATCACAGGTCAAACATGACTACAGAAGAGGTGGAAGTTGTGTCTTCTAATTTGCTGACTTTTCCCCTCTTGTTTTCCCCGTCAGTGTAATGTCTCAACTCTCTGCATTATCAATTAATAGGCTTTAAAATGCCCTTTTGGAGATTTTAGCATTTTTAATTTTAATTAGAGTAACGTAAAGCAACAAGCCTTCAAAGCTACTTACTTCTATGCTGTTCTCTAGCATGATAAACAACTCTGCTCATTTAAATGACAAACAACAGTGCTGGCTTAGTGCTTTGCATGTGGAGAACCTTTTTGGTGGAGAAAGAGTGCAGTATAGCAGAGAATGGGACTGTCTATCTAATTGGGATGTACCACTGTACTGAGAATTGCTCAGCTCTATGGTATAGACCCTGAGCTGCTAACAGATATCCTTCTTTAGCTACAAGACTGTGCTTTTGGAGTAAAGAAGATCACAACTCCATCTGTACTGTTGCTGTGATGTACTGAGTGGGAGTTATGTACAGGACAGTGAGAACTGTGAAGTTCGAAAGTGGCCGTGGATTTATTATAAAGAGAACTCTCGAGCTGTTTGATGGTTTGGGTTGTTTTTTTTGAAAGCTTATCTTGAATGAAGCTTTTAGAGTTTTTGATGCACTCAACTATCTGAAAAATTGTTTTCCATTTTCATCACCTTTACTTTTAGATGCTAAGCAGAATCCCAAGAGCAAATATACCATGAAATGTGGCCCTCTTTTTTGGTGCTAATTATGAGTAGAAAGGAAAAAAAATCTGGTAAGAAAAACCAGATAGGAGATTTATATGTTGGCATTCCAAACTCATTTGGCACCTTTGCTCATTGTAACTCAACTTTTTCTTTCGACTAGCACTGCTCCTAAAAGTAAGGATACATCCTAAAGAAATTCATAGAGATGATCTGAAACTCCTTAGCAGAATTTTATGGATGTTTCTAGTGGAGAGATTTAGAGATTGAAAGCTGTTCTCAATGTTGATATGGACTGTTTCCAGTGTGATTTGTAGCTGTTTACGGAACAATGTAAGGAAGCACATCTGGGCCACACCAGCAGCCTGTCCAGCCCAGTACTCTGTCCGCAGGCACAGCGGTCGGCACTGCTGTTTAGGGAAATCCCACAAACCTGGTTGCGTTCTACAATCCAATTCAAACCAGAATTATTGAATTAGTGCTGTTAGAGGGTACACCTTCACTTTAATCCTTTTAGCAATCCCTTATGGACCTGTGGACCATGATAAAGCAGCCATATATAAAGCTGAAGTACTCTAGGGGAAAATACTGACAAGGTCCTTTAGTCTGTAGCACTGTTGGGTGCTGCTTTAATAAAGGAACTCCAGTTGCACTGTAAAGCAAGAGCAGTGCATGACGGTGATATCACTGTCATGTGAATGAGCTGTCCCAGTACTGCAGAGTTTGCTCTTTACTGTACGCAGAGACACATCAATACTGAATATAGTGTGTTAGCAAAACAGAATGGAAATCTTTTAGGTGAAGAATGGCTTCACTGATTGCTTTGCTCTACCAGAATGGGGGGTGTTTTCAGGCATTCTGATAAATGTGTGCTATTTTTCTGTCATTCAGTGTGAAGTGCTGTAGGTTTCATATAAACTTTTATTGCTCACCACAGGCATGGAAGGATTGATTACATTGTTTGGGGATTTCCTAACTTATGAGACTGCCTCTTTAGCCAACCTTAATACAATGTAAGGAGGGAACAAAATGCTACGGTGCTGCTCAACAGCCTGCTTTCTACCTTTCCATTTTTAGAATCATCCCGCCTGGTTTGGAATAGCGTAGCCAACAGTCACCTTCATCCACATACCTTCTGAACATCTCTGATGCCTGAGGGCAGCCGGATTGTTAGTGATGAGGATGATGGTGTCCTGCTACAACTATGAGGAATAAGGGGCAGAATTCAAGGGTTGTTTCATGTTACTACTTATGCTTTTGTATTGCTGTGACCATTGCTGAAAAGGAAGCAAAAGCCTGACCTTGGAGTTGGGGTGCTATTCGTATCTGAAGAATGCAAGCAAATTTTGATGAATCTATGCTGAAAATCTCCTTAATGTAGAGGGAGTTGAAAGCAGATAATAACTTTTTTGAGGTAAGAAGCTTAACATGCTTGCATGGGGGCCCCTCTCAGTGGGGTAAATTCATACTGAGCCATAACAGTGATTTTATAAAATACCTTCGGGTTTCTGAACCAGTTACCAGAGATACCACCTCTCCAATCCTGACTTCATGAACTAGTCTGATTTCATACATTCTTGAGTAGGTCTTTTGCATTTTCAGAGCTCAGGCTTACTAGAACTCAGTTTTACCACTTCTTAGGTGACATATTGAACTGAGCTTTTTGCTTTTCTGTATATTGATTTTAACTTTATCTGTGGAGGCAAATATATACAAAAATATTATAACATGATCTACATTTCTTGTAATTTCTACTAGGACTGGTTATAGCCTTCACAAAGCCATTGAATTTCAACTAGATTACAACTTGAATTTACTCAAATTTTACTGTAGCTTCTTGCCGAATTCTTGACATCAGTATTTACTATCTATGTGGCACTCTATTCTGTTCTTGATTACTGGGAAAATGTCAAGAATATCTCCATTACAATGAATGTTGTTTCATCAGTAAAAATCTAGCAAAACGTGTCCAGAACACTAGGCATTATGAACAATACAGGCTTTCGGTAAATAAATAATTCATCTCAGTTAAAACAAAAGTCTCCCCTGATGTACCATAGTTTCTAATTTCTTTAATAATTATTCTTGGGACATATTTGTAGGAAGTGATACTAAATGAAAGCTTCAAGGAAAGTTCTGTAAGAAAATAGATGTTTTGGTGCCACCTTACTTTCCTCCCGGGAGAGAGTGATGTAAAGCTTCAAGAGAATTCCAGCTCAGAATAAGCCTGCAGAGTTCAGTGTTTGGAAATGTAGGCTTGGACTACAGGTACACACAGGATCCACTTTCCTGGAAAAGCTCTGCTGAAGAAGAGAGAGTGGGCAAAGAACAAGATAAGAAGCCAGGGAATGATGTAAATCTCATGCTACTGTCTACTGGTGGCTTTAGCCATGTGCAAAGATGTGGATGTGCTAAAGTTGTTTGTAGCAGCCTTGGCTAGCTCTGTGCACTCCCAAACTCCCATGCAGGGAGGGTACAGATGCAGACATAGCTCAGTAGACAGCAACGCACCGAGCCAACTGGCTCTGCAACCATCTATTTAAGTCCCCAAGCCCAATGTTTCCTACTGGCTAGTTGCCTCTGAAGGTTTAGAGACAGCCTCTGTGCACAGACATGGGGTTAGCGTTTATGCTGCATCTACTGGCCTGGGAACAGGATTTTCCTCATAGATTCCTGGCATCTTTATGACCTTTGAACCAAATCCTATACCCCTAACTTAATCCAAAACGCAGGGGGAGAATGTGACTCAACAGACTTGCATTGAAGGCCCCTGGGGGAGGTTCACCGTTCTGTTTTTCAGCCTGAATAGATATGTGGGAGGGTAACAATGTGTTGAAAAGCGAGAACGTTTAGGGACAGAATCTTCCCAAGAGTGAGTGCTCACACTGCCTCCCAAAGCAGCTTGAGGGCAGAATCCAGCCCTTAAATATTGTTAGACATCTGGGCAAACAAAAACAGTTTAACTCAAACTGCCTCCATTTTTTCTACTCAGGAAGCGCTCAGTCTAAGATGTCAATTTTTGAAAGTAAAACCTGAGTGAGTGATCAGATCCTTACCCTCCCTTTCCTTTAAGAAGAGATTTATGGTCTTGCTTGAAACCAGCCATCAACTCAAACTGAGATTCATATGATACAAACCAAACCTGGACTGAAGCCTCAAAACTCAGATCTAGATCTAGATTTCAAATGGTGAGCCTGGGGATGAGGTAACAACCCACCTCGTCCAAACCCACGTATATCCATATCTCTCTCAATTTTTTTTAAACCTCGCTGATACACCACATTGATTTCAGTTTATAGAAATTCCTTTGGGCATTTTTCATGAGAGATAATTGTCTGCTCACTATTTCCTCATCATGCACTGTCTCACATAGGTGTGAGACCCTTTCTACAGAAAGTCTTAACAAAACCTTAAAGGGAATAGTTTATCTGTACTATGTGCACTATGCTAACACCGTAAAAGAAGAGAGAATGAAAGCAGAGATGCAGAAAAAACAGTGCTATTTCTTGCCATACAAAGGGTTGCCAAGTAATTTTCATTTACATAGATGACTTAATGATGATTGTATGATATTTAAAATTACTGCCACCCACCAGAGATGCATTAAAACTTTTATCAATATGTCTCTTTTATTATCTATTTGACTGTAAAAACGGAGAGAACGTTTGGAAAAAAATTGCTTGTTGCTAGTCACCAAAAACCAACTCCGTGACCTTTCTACATTAAAAAACAAAAAAGCAACAAGCCCCCTTCTACTAGTATCAACACGATTTAAATTTACATGAACAAATAAGCTGTTTCACACAATGGAAACAAGTAATAAACTAGGACGAGAACTGTGACCAGCCTGGGACCTCTTAAAGAACCCTCTGGACCTGGCAGGAGCCTGCTTTTTCTATCTCAGGGATAACCCCCCACACTGTTCTAATTACCTTTTTAAATTCATATCTAGAACCACAAGCTGCCTCCTGGGATTAAGCACAGTATGCTTTGCAAATTGAAAATAAGATAGCTGTTAGGAATATATACTTGCCTTTATGATTACAGCAACAAACAATGGCAAAACATTAATTTACATCTATTATAACGTTGAAACAAAGCCCAGGATTTTCTTTGTGTTATATGCAAAAGATAAATTTGCAAAGGTGAGATTCTAGAAGGTGTACTCTCTAATGAGGGAGATTCTCTTGCAGAGCAGGTAACTGACAGGATGATATCAACTCAAAGTTGTGAGGATTCCGTATATCATTAAATTTATTTACCATTAAATGGATTGAGGTGTTTTTTAAATAGCAAAACTATTCATAGGGAGACAAAGTTTATATATATATCTGTGGGGTGGAAGGTGTGGGGTGAAACAGTGCAGAGCAATTTCCACAATAATCCAGCCATGCCTGGGTCTAGGATTTTTAAAGGTGTTTTATCTTGTAGAAATGAATACAGCATTTACAAATTGAAAATAACTCTGTAAACTCAGATAAGATTGTCTTGGTAATATTTTACCAAGGAAGCAGCTCAGCACTGCTTACTTTCAATTAGCCATCTAAATCATAGCCTATACAAAAAAACAATCCCTGCTGCCTTGCAATAAAAAAAAAAAAAAAAAAAGTTAGACTAGTTCCTAAGAGTTTTGATTCATGTTGCGGAATATGGAAGATCTGTAATCTTCTCCTTGGAGTCTATAGTCTAATGTAACTGCTTGAAAATACTTTCCTTCTGCTGCTGGCAAAGAGATTTTTTTTTTTCTAAAATGAATGATGATTCATTATAGATAACCCTTCCTGATTAATTTTGTTTTGACTTTAACTTCAGAATAAGAATATAAGCTGTAAAGTAGCTTCTCCCCAGATAGTAACTATGCTATTATTTTTGGACCATATTGGAGTTGATGTCGAGAGAAACCTAAATTTAGAAGAGAAAAAAAAAGTTGATTGTCATCAAAAGTTTTAGCTGTGAGATATACAGTAGCATTTTATTATTATTACTTGGCTGTGATGAATAATAAATAAGCAAGATCCTTGGAAGCAGTATTCATCTTCACTGGCTTCTGTCTATATAATCCACAGAACTAACACTCTGGGAGGGCTGATTGGTCAAACTGAAGAAGCTTAATTTGTGTCTGCGCTTTACCCACAGTTAATATGCTTTTGTATTTGAGGAAACAAAGTATGATGGTATAGGAGCTTTTGCTGTGACAGTGACTTTTTGAGAGTCTGACGCTGCATGAGAATAAGAATTTTGACAATTTCAATGATGTGGAGAGATGGTTAAGAGCTTGAAAAATAGATATGGCTGTTGTAAAGGGCTATATGAAGCATTTTTTTTTCAGCAGCTAAATCTGGTTCACGACTTTGTAAATCAGTTTCTCTTACTTCTCTCTGCCTGTTTTTTGACTAAAGTTATGTTTATTTTTGCCCAGTTCTTCAACTTTTATTGTGGGCTTTTTCTCATTTCTGTTGAGAAACATTTAACCACTCTTACTAGATGAATACTGTCTTGAAACTGTCACGTATTGTGGATTTTTTATTTGTTTTGTTCTGTGTTTTTTTAAGACAAGGAGGATGATCAAACCATCTGATATGTCTGAGTTATCAGAAAAGATCCATCAGTTTCACTAACAAGGAGGAATTTTCTTTCAAAGAAATACTAAAATTAGAAATTAACTGTGTGCTGTTACACATTATTTATAACATAGCATATATAAAGGCTTTTGGAAAGTTGGATGCTATCAAATACACCTGAATGATTTTACTTGCCCTCATAACAGGATGAACGGTGCATGCACATCTCTGAAAGCTGTTAGCCACAGGCAGGGAAGAGGTTTTTCACTCTCCATCGTTTTCTTCCGTTTAACAGTGATTTACTACTAGCTAAGCGCTTTAAAACTGGTGGAGAGTCCCTCTAAAGTCAAGGGGCTTGATGCACATGAGGATGATGAAAAGTCAGGTTGCTGTTTCACTGTCTTGTTGAAGAAAGATCTAATTATTGAAGCACAATTTGATGAGAAATTTGGTCACATAGGACAAGGATGTGCCTACTTTTCTATGTTTAAAGGCAGCATTTCTTTTGGCAATATTTTATTTTTACCTACAAGATTTGTAATTTACAGTAACGAATTAGATATTTTGGCCTTAAACAAAAATAAATTGTACATAAATCTTCAGACATGACTGAAAAAGAAGACCAAGTCAACAAAACCAAAAATTCTACTGGATCTCTGGGTTCCCTAGGATCTCGGCCTCCCTGCAACATTTTGTTGCATGCCTTCACTGAAGTTCCCTCTACAGATGAACCCATTGCTCATCCTATGTTAGTAGTTTCTCTTCCTTCACAGAAGCAGAAAAAAATCTGAAATATTGTGGAGTGCTACCTGTAGTGCACCTTGCAAAGTTTTACGCTCTAGTACTTGCCATTTTCAGCCACAGTCTTTGATTGCAACCAGCATCAGTAAAGGGTCGGGCATATGGTGCAGGCAGGCTTCGTCTGCTCACATGAATTGCTGTTTCCTCACTGTATTGCTTGCAGAGTGCACAGGAGCATTTTGAAAGATAAGAGTCAGGCAGGGGGAGCACCTATAAAAAAACAGTAGCTATTTTATAAAGAATTTTTGGAAGTCTCATGTAAAACAGCAGCCCATGCACTGCTATAAATATTACACTGCAGAGGTTTGGAAAAAAAACTGTTCACTTACAGGATCCACAGAGCTAAATCCTGAAGAAAAGTTAGTTAAAAAGTGGGAGGAACTAGAACAGATGAGTTGACCCAGGCTGTTGAAGTGAAACATAAGTGGAATATTCTATATATGCTATAAGCTGAGCTGTAGCACAGCCATCCATCTGTGATCTTTCGTGTACCTGAGCAACATCTCAACAAAATGCCATGTGTGTGTATGTGTACGTATATGTATATATATGGACAGATTTGTACCGACTCTGCATTGTTACACTTGACTTACTCTTTTTTTTAATTATGTAAAAAAAATCACATTAAGCTGAATCTAATTACTGCAATGTATATTAGAAGCAGGGCACCATCAAAATTTTATTTAAATTAATCAGGTTTTGATTTAAGATATTAAATTCAAATTAATCATGTAAAAATGGAAATGATCCTTGACATGCTTCCAGCTGTGACTTCAGTCTGTTTTCTCGTGTGAGTCACTTTCGGGATGTCTTGGGGGGAACATTACGAAAATTCACGCCGGTGCTATTTCAATTAGAGTTATTTAGCAGGACAGATGTAAAGAATACGGTATAATTAAGAAGGAGCTGATGACACGGCTACAGATTTTCAGGATCAAAAAAAAACTGTTAGTGAAAATTGACTACTGGTCATGTAGTCCAAGTTCAAATATGCTGAGGTTAAGCATTCATTAATGATGGAATGAGGTCTTTAGATAGACCATTGGACTCTTTCTCTGGAGCAATCTTCAGAATTCTGCCGTGGAAATAACTTTGAAGCTTCATTAGCAAGCAGCTGATACCTGATAATATAATTTTTAAATTCTTAAAATAATTTTCCTCCTCCCTGGTGCCTGATCTATTCTGGCCAGCTAACTTCAAAGGCCTTCAGAAAAACCTGGAAGTGGCATATAAATGCCCATATAAGAGGACATGAACACGGAGATATGCATATGCATACACTCAAAGCATTGTTAAACTCGTGATGAATATGAGCTGCCAGGAATTTCTTCTAGAGCTGTTTGAGCAGAATTAAGAGGCTGTGCTACCTGCTCACTTCCTGCCTTAAACCAAAAAAAAAAGCATGGGGGCTTTCCCATACAGAGGCCTGGCTTAGTGTTTATTTATAAATCTTTATACCATAAGTATTTCCACTGTGAAAAGTGGTCTGTGCATTGTTTCTTTATTCAAGAAGAGGGTGACACAAACATTTTTTTCCTGTGTGCTGTAATGCTATGCAGCATAAACTTTGGAAGTTATTTTACAAATTCTTTTACCTGAAATTAAATCTCCCAGGTAAAGCTCTCAGATTTTCCAACATGAAAAAAGATCAGAGAGACTACATCCGTTCCTTCTTGTACTCATAGATCTCCTGGAAATATGTGTATTTATACACGCTTCTTATGGTTGCTATCCAGGGCTCTCAGTATCTGTTCCCCTCCTACTGAGTAATAGTAAAAGCCAAGTTAAATTTAAGAAATGCACAGTACATACTGTACACCCATAATTATAGATTAAATATTGATCTCCATGGTGTTTTTTCCATGGTGTTTTTTCGTATCTCTTGCAATCTTTCTCTTCTTTCAGTAATATCCTATTGTCACTTCCCTCTGCAAAGCAGCATACGAATGAAAATACTTTCTGCAGCCAAAATCATTGTTTTTAACTAAAAAAAAACCACATGGTAGATGACAATAAAATAGTTTTAAAACCTAGCTCTGTGTATCTGGCAACATTTTTCAGGAGCAGATCCTAGAACTCGTAGAAGCTTTATCTGCTTGTTCAGGGATGCTGTATGCTTCAGCAAGGAGCCTTACCTAAAGGAGGAGCAACACACCAGACCAAGCCTGCCTGGCGATCCATAGCAGATGGAAAGTAAATAGCATATTACACCTGCCATATCTTACTCATTATGCAGATTTTGAGGCAGGAAACCATCTGCAAAACAGATATACAGTGAGCATAAACTTTTTTGTTATTGTGGTAGTTGATAATGTTAAAGTTGGAGGAATAATATGGTTCATTGATGGTTTCTGCTTTCTGTTTGTACGATATAAACCTACATAATGATTGTTCTTTGATAGTATTTAAAGATATTTTTAAAACAAACTGTGTGGGAGTTTAGCATAATAATATTTTCAGTTTTTCAGGAAACATTTTTTAGAGAAGTGTATGACTGTTTAAATATTAAAAATGGCTCCTCATAAGAAACATGAATGTAGTAGGCAATTTGCGAGAAAGGATGTGATAAAAATAAGCTCAAATTATTCATTTGTCCTTTTTAAATTTATTTTTTCTTTCAGCATAACAGCTGGAAAGAACAATTTTTTTCCGTGGGCTACGCTGTTTCTTGGATGACTGAAATGCATTTTCCCATGAGAGATGCATAGGTTCATTTCCCATCTGGGTTTTTTTCCCCTCCTGTTTCTACCTTCTCTCCCCACCTCCTCTCCTCCAGAGCATATTGAAAATGAACCGTAGGTTTCCACTGATATAACTCCATAACCACCTAAAAGATTATACCAAGCACAACAGTGCTCTATGTGAAGCACAGACCAAAGATGTTTGCTCACCTCTTTCTGAAGCCTTCATCTAGGCTTGTGGGGGTGGGTTCCAGTAACCACAGGGACTCATTTGTAGAATGAAGACACGAAGAGTTCAGACTGGCTTCTCTGGTCGGTTAGGTACTAGGGTTGATCTCTCAGGAGTGACAGCTCAGATTCCTGTCAGTTGGGAAGGGGAGCACAGAGGTGGTATGAGACGGGCACAGAAAAAGTCCTCAGGCAAGTGGAGTCTCGCTTCTTATCAGGAGAACTTCGCCTTGTCCATATGGCAAACACTGTGTCCTCAACGATGCCATGGTAGTCACCGAGCATCAAATCTGTGGCATTTGCCCGTGAGATATTACTTGTTGCCATCATAGGAGCAAGGGCTAAGAGCTCTCATAGTGAGGAAGTTGTTTTTTAATAAAAGAGAGGCTGAAACACTGGACAGGGACTTCATCTGATGATGCTCAATTCACAGATCTTTCCGATGTTTTTGGTGCTACTCTATGGCAGTTGCATAACTTTTCTCAGTTCTCTATATGTGGAATAATAGCTGTAGGAAGCATATACCTTTCCTTGTCTCTTTCCATCCTGGTTAGACTGTAAATTCTGTGACAGTGCAGGACTGTGCATTTCTCAGTGCATTGTGTACCAAGGCTTAGTTAATCCTAGAGTCAGTAATATATGCAAATAATATTGATAATAAACACTATTATTTCAATACCATCTGAAAATTATCATGACTCTAACATCTTTAAGGAACCTCGGGAAATATTTTGTGGTTAGGGACTTTCTAAATAAGAAAGCAATTCAGCTGCTTGTCCATGGCCTTAACATCAGTCGATGAGAGGGCACGGCTCAGATCTCTTAATTTCTGGTGTTTCCCCTTAATTTTGAAACAATCACTATCAAAATATTTTGGTTTAGCACGTTTCTAGTTAATTTATTTGCCTTAGCCAAAATGTATAAGCTGTTGCATATTTCTCGTGGGTTTATAACTACAGTGTGACAGATAAAATAGAAGCCATAAGGTGTCGTGGGACTCAAACTGATACGAAGCCTGGTTAGTATATCAGAAAATTATATATGAAAGTTCTGACTTTTGCAGCTGGAGCCTTCATTCAGTGGATGTGTTGAGGTGTTTCTCTCCAGAGGCCATTGCCAGAGGCACTTGGGCTGATTCAGCAGGAAAATCTGGTACTTTGGGAGAATCCTCCTGAGAAAAAGAGGTGCTGCAAAGGTGAAACCCATGCTTTTTTTTAGTCCCGCCCTTTTAGAGGCAATTTTGTGCAACACAGTAAGATTTGGCCCTTATACTCTATGCTTTCATTCCTTCCAAGGCATGAAAGAAACCACATGTAATATCTTACAGAGCAGACATGCTAATTTTGAAAGTGATTTTTCAGACAACTGAACATGTCCCATGGGTTTCACCTGGGAGCTGAATGTTTATGGCTAAATGGAAAAATCTTTTTTTGACTACTGAGACATGAATATGCCTGTATAAATATGCGTATTTTAGTGGCCCTGCAAAACTTCCTCTACTAACTGATTAAAGAAGTTTTCAGAGGTAAAAGTCCTTGCCTACCAGCTGTAAATACACAGTATGCAGTGCCAATGGAGGAGCCTGGGCGCACCAGCAGAAAGCAAGCAGTGGGCTAGGTACAGTGAAGGAAATACACACATTCAGCACAGCTTAGCTAGCTCTGTACAGAAAATTGACCTAGCACAACATCTAAACCACCCAAATACTGAATTTGACTGTTAATTACAAATCAGGTCCCTAATCCCTGGCCACTCTGCTCTGAGGAGCCGTAGATATTGACAGAGAGTAGTAGTCAATGCTGCAAGCCGTTCCACTGTGGACAGTTGAACAGGCAGCATAGTTTCCAGGTTTCCTCAGCAATCCTGCCATCTTTGATGTTCTTATTAGCACCTGTAGGATTAAAAGAAAAAGACTTTATTTTATTTCAACAATATGAGCATTTTTAACTCTCCTGTTTACAAAGAACAGTTTGAAAAAAAGAGTCTTGAAATGGTATGTAGATTTTTTTTTTTTAAACAGCAAATATTTAAGATAGACTTTAAAGATGTTGTGATTTCTGCACCAGCTTCATGTTCTTTTGGGAGCTGAGTCTGGATTTTTGAATTTTGATGGCTGGTAATATTGAACATAAGATCTGAATGCAGCTCACATTGTTAGCTAGGGGAGTGAATGAGATACTGGATAAATTTGAAATTGTATTTAGGTCCCTTAGATCTGCATCTAATTCATGTAACTTTGTAACATGTATACATATAACATATAAATTAATGTAACACTGTAAATTAATTAATATAATTAAAAAGTCAGGTGACCAAAATTCTACATTTCTATGCATATGAAATGTAAAAAACTTCAGATACAGTAGCCTATAGGTTACTCTTCCAACCCAGACGAAAGTAAAAATGCAAAATCAACTTAATTAGTAAAACTGCTCTTTCATGACCACACTCAAAGTACAACAGAATTGCACGGGATTTAGTTCTGGTATTGAGATTTCTCAGGCTAGAAGATTCCTAAAGTCTACTCAGTGTAACATTAGTACAGACAATAATTCAGACAAGTCTTTAACAAGTTGCTTCTTCAGTTTTGATGTTGCTTCAGCTTTTTGGTCCTTATAGCAGGTAATTATGGAAACACTTTTAATTTCTTACTGTAGGAGGGAATGGTATATGAAATTCATACTCTTCTAGGCAACCGTAACTGTGGGTTAGGCAATCTTGGAGATGAACGGTGTGTGCAGATCCTGGGAAAAATGAAATGTCCTCTAAACTGAAAACAGCGACATGGCAAAGGACAGCTTGGCTAGATGTACACAAACAGGTCCATGAAGACAGATAATTATATCTGTGCATAGAAACTACCAGAATCAGAGCTTCTCTCCAAAATCAGAAATCTGTATTAGTTTGCTCTCTAGACAAGAAGTCATAAGGAATCTATTTATTTATCTTTAGACGAAAGAAAAATAGATCGGTCAGAGAAAGCTCTTGTCGCTTTTAAAGTACAGATCACATGATCTTTGATTTGTAAAAACCACCCTAGAGCAGTTGAAATACATGCTAATTGAGGATCTGGTTCACTTTATTTTTAAGGATGATACTAGTTTCTTGTCAGCTTCCAATTAAATATTGTGAAGTCTCACCATTTTCCTGTGCAGAAGACAGGACTCTAGAATTTTTTTCTGGATTTCCCATCCTTCCATTTCTGATGTGTTTACATAAAGATATTTTTAGGGCATTATATCTTCCTAATTTAGTAGCAGCACAGTGCTGTGAATAGCTTAACAATTCATTGGAACTTTACAGTATCTTAACCTGAGACAGCAGACTCCTAATTATAAAATAAGCATAAACTGCAGCCTTCTCAGAGTGATTTTATTATCCTGATTGTATCAATTTTGACCCTTTATGAGGCTGCTTAATTTGGGACATCAGGAGTCTAACAACAAAAAACAAGCAGAAGACAGCTGCTTTTGGCTCACAAAAGTCTCTGGATATATTTAGCAATTTAGTCTTCAAAGTAAGCTGTTTTGCTGGTACTATTGTAAGATGCATCATTTCTCAGTAAGGCCCACATGTTTGCCTTAATCTGATAGAGTTCTTCTTTTTGTTCTTAACCTACTTCCTTTCCGAGAGAGGTAAGGGAACTTTAGCAGCAGCTGTCACTAGCAAATGAAGTGGGAGGAAGCAAAGAATAAAAAATAGGCTGGGATTTATAAAAAGAATGTAAAAACCTGTGATTATATAATGATGTACAGAAGATGCCAGCTACCAAAGAAAGCCGTGGCATCACTGTTAACTTAGTGAGCTCCATACTTCTCACTTCTCTGACATAAAGGCTGCTTCTCAAGTAGTTTGAAAGACGTAATCTTTAAGATACAGGTCGAGAAATGATCCCAAGTACTGAAAGTCCAAACTGAAGAAAGAGAGCTTGTTATCTGAGGGAAAGTCATCAACCTCAAGTTAACTTTTTTTTAGCCTTGGTGAATTAGAAAATGAAACGACAAACCATGTAGAGGCAGTGGTCGATGTGGAATGTCCCCTGGAGTTTTTTGAATAAAGAAAATAAACTAATGAAAAGTGGATGAAACTAAAAGAATTAGTTGAGAATCAATTCTAAATAATGACCAAATTCA
The DNA here is from genome assembly GCA_013396935.1 of Baryphthengus martii. Classification (NCBI taxonomy): domain Eukaryota; kingdom Metazoa; phylum Chordata; class Aves; order Coraciiformes; family Momotidae; genus Baryphthengus; species Baryphthengus martii. The sequence goes on along the minus strand of VWZK01022542.1, from coordinate 10,813 downwards.
CACAGCAAAAAAGTCCAAAAGCCTAATGGGTCTTAGTAGATTAAATTGTCCTTAAGTAAAAATACGGATTTTACCACTTGCAAATAAAGAGTAAGGACTGGAAAGCGGATCTGTATCTTTAAATGATTTCTCTGCTGCTCTGCAAGGACAGACTGTGGCAGCTGTGACCACACACTCCCCATCCTCCTGTTTTGCAGCCATGTGAAGCCAGTAGGGCTGCTGCACTGGGAGCCCTCCTGGCCACAGGTGAGGAGCCTCGCCATCTGCAATACTCAGTAGGCCAATCAAGCTGGCCCTGCGTGAGGTAAGATGGATAGTCTCCCTCTGTGCCCCAAGCTCCCTCTGAAATTTCAGCAGATCAATGGCAGTGTGGCTTTTAATTACCCCTCTGCTTCATCATTATTTCATGGACTCTAATATGCTCTGCAGGACACAGCATCACAAAGTACGGATAAACAACCACCAAGCCCCAATGCCTCTTGAGGTGCTGCAGTCACCGTCTAGAGGGAAATGTCACAGTGTCGGGCTCATTTCCCTTGGTAAGCTGACCTCAGGGTTTCCAGGCTGATTTCAGCCTGAGCTGGGACACAAGGGCAGCCACTTCACTACTGTGTTCTGGGCTGAGAGCTCTTACATTTCATATTAAAACTTGTTGCTGTTGCCATACGAAGGCAGAGATCAGAGTGGCCAGTAGGGCTTTTGCACTTCACGCTTGTTTTCTGAAGAGGAAACCAATCTGTCCTTGCAGATCCTTCATAGTAATTCACAAGCATTTGAGCACAGTGCAGCACAGGGCCCACCTGTGGAAGACACTGGAGGTATCCTGAGAGGCGCCCAACCAACATCCCACAGTGCTGGGTTCAAAAGTACTCAGTGGTTTGCAAAAAGAAACACATTGTTGAATACCTGCAGCATGGTCTGTTGTAGGGGTTGTTGTGGCACGTTGACAGTGGTATCTGAGGGGTGCAGGACAGATTTAAAGAGAGATTACCTCCCCATTCCTCTCTCGCTCTTCTTAACACATACTGGTTACATAGAGTACCAGGTAAGATTGGAGAAGTTTTAGCTTTTTCGTTTTAACTTATGAACTCACGTGGCTCGTTAGGGAGACAGCACTTGTCATGTGGGGAGCAAAAATTAAGTGGGAGGTGGGGAATATATGGTGAAATATATCCAGTCTTGATTCAAATTCTTTATAAAGTTAATTGATCGAATCCATAATTTTTGATCAATTAAGAACTTTTGATTAAAATTGGGGGAAAAAATAATAAACTGCAGCCCTAGGAAGATGCTGCTAGTTGTCTACCACAATGTTTGCAATGTAGCACAGGAGTTTTCTGATGTACAGCACTGAGATCCTTTCCTGAGGGGAAAGATATGCATTCTCAGACCATCACCCCTGGCCTAGAAGCAATGCAGAGAGCAGAAGGGCAGAGGGAAACAGAAAAGACAAGGCGAACCACAGGTATATGCTCTGTAGAATCAAACAGACCTGGGAAAGAGCTGCCCGCAGCTCTCTACATCAATCATTCATGGTCCTTCCTCCCTGGCAGTGGAGAAACGAGAGGTTGTGGCAGAGAAGATGCTTCAACGTGTAACTGTAAGCACGTGAGCAGCACTCTCGTTGGGAGTGTTCCCATGTGGGTTTCCCAATTACACATCACTGCACCTGCTCTGCTGGTCTTGCTGGTGGGTAGTCATATGGCAGTCACCACAGTATCAGAGAAACAATGGGCAGGGGAGGCGCTGTCCTCCCTGCTTCCATAGGTAGGAAATGGATGTGCACAAACGCTGAGCAGTGGACTGGAGCTCATGTGGGAGGCCTGCAGTAGGAAAATGTCTCTCAAAGCTCACTGCTGATCAGTGGATGTCTTTCCTTTCTCGAATGTCTTTCTGTCTGTCCTGCTTCATTCCAGTGACGGGTACAGCCACTTTCTCAACACACATGGCGACTAAGCACAGGAGAAGGTACCATGGTGGCCGGAGGCAATGGGAATGGGAACTCCCTTGATAAATCTGCAACTGCCTAGGCATGATAAAGCAGTGTTTATGTTAGATGGAACTGGAGGAGATGATATTTCCTCACCGTAGTTCCGTTTCAGTTGTTGAACATCCCATGCAGAAGCTAAACGCTAAAAGAACAGGCTAAGCTGCTGCATTTATCAGTTAAAAAAATTAATCCAATCCTTGACATTGGGAAATTCTGTGCCCTTTCTTTCCCTCAAAATTTACTAGTTGAGCAGACTCCCTCTGTTATTCTTCCTTCACTAAAAGCAGTATCTGTCCTTGGGTAGCTGGCATTAGCTGATGTTGCTCTGTGGAGGGGCATGATAGAGACAGGTGTAAGAGCAGGATAAGTGAATTCCACATTCATATTGGCAAGGAAGGAGTATGTTTCGTTTTACTAAGAGAAAGGGCCCTTCATTACTTATATGTATCTGAGGCAGATCTAACTTACTTTTACTGATACCAGGAGAATAAAAACAGGTGAAGATGAGATGACCTAAATGCACAGACCAGGGAGTGACTGTATATTAACTGGATTGACAGTGTGGAGGCTAAAATCATCATGTGAGGGTAGCTTAAATTATTTTTCTGTGAGAGTAGGTATTAATTAGTGAGTTGTGGGCAGCACAATTCGTTGACTCATTAAAGCCCTGTGTATCCAGAGCTCGTTCCCAGAATGGAGATAATACACATGGTGGACTTGTTCCACCAGGACTGCATGAACGCTTTGATAACCACTGTCTGACTGGATGAGATGCAGCCATGGCTGGACAGATAACCTCAAGAATCAGATCAAACTGTACTGCTCACATCCTTGTCTCAGATACTTATCAACCTTATCCCTCCATGTGGAACAGAAGTTATGCATATCTAATTGAAGCTTCAAGCTTCTTGGATTGGATGTGATGGTTCTACATCCATGGGAAAGTATCACCATGTTTTTCCTGGGTAATTAAAATCGGTTTAATGAGGACTGAGATATGGAGTTCCCTTTACTTGCAACTATTCTTATTTCAATTCTTGTTTAAATAAAAATAGGGGCCATGGCTTTTGTTTAAGAGAAAAAAGATCTCTGAGTTTCCCAAAATGACAGTCTCTATCCTCACATTTTCTGAAAATTTGGCCCTTTTTCGTTGTCTCCTACAAATATGAACTGCTTTTTGAAGTATCTTGGCAAGAAGCCCTTTGCCAGCTTTGATCTGTATCCTGATACGTAACTTAAATACATGCAAAGGTATAAAGCAGTTGCCCACTTCAGACAGTCTTTGCAAATGAAACTACAGCTACTAACAGCATTTGTAACTCTGAACTATGTATTCTGGGAGAGGACGAGTCCGTAGGTAAAGGGCCATTTCCAGCAAACACATTTCTGGAGGAAACCATTGAAACTTGGCTGTGAAAGACCACCAAAAATATCCCAGACCTGTGCAAATAATCTGGATTTACGGTCAAGTGTGACACTACTATAGGCTTCAAGTTCCCTGAGGGTTCTATTGGACAAAGTCACTGAGAGGACTTTTGCATAAAAAAAATAAGGGAAAAGAATAAGAACAGGACTGTATTTCTCCTTCTCTTTCTCTCTCCCTCTGTTTTGGTCGATTATCTGCAAATGATTTGTGTTCCACTAAATATGCATTGCAGGATTCACCTGGGGTAGCAGGTTAATGCACTGGTTCTCTGTGCCACCAAACAGCACCCTGCCTGTGAGGTACATGGAGGAGCATCAGTCAACACGCAGGATCCAGCAAACGTGAGGGCTACCAGAGAAGGCATCAGCTGCTTTTATACTGCTGTTTGGAGGGTGCTGTGGCTTGCATTGCAGAGTGGGCTCTGGGAGCACAGACTTGTTTTCTTTCAAATTAAATTAATGCAGAAGATGTGCTCTGAAAGCATACTCAATGTGCTCCACTTGCTAATGGGCATCTAGTCCGTGTAACCAGATTAGAATTAGTTTGAGGTAACCTCCCAAAAGACGTACAATGTGGACACCGGGTCCTCAGCATCTAGTGTTTCTCTCTATGTATTTACTCTGATGGACCAACTACTTGTAAATTCAATTTAAGACAGAAAGGCACATTGAAGGATGCCATTAAAAAAGCATCTGAAGGAACAGAATTTCCACAGGCACATTATTATTTATCATTTACACTGAAACACTACGTAGCAATCCTAAATCCCCCATTGTGAGGCGTTATACTAATACAGAACAAGAAGCTGGTCCCTTCCCCTGAAGAATAAAAACCTGGAAATAGTTGGAGATGAAGTTGTGCCTCCCAGTCCAAACCAATGTGTTCCTAGGTGCTGTTCTAACACAAGAAAGCTGTAAGTTCAGTCATACAACTTAGGAAGGAGATGGGACTGGGGAAAAGAGTGCAAGATTTCACAATGCTCACTTTTCCTTGTGTCTTTGTGGGGTTGAATTGGATGGAAAGTAGCCAATAGCCATCGGAAAGTGGAGGATGGGAGAATACAGTACTGGACCGATATCCTGGTGATTTATGACCTTCTTGGGACACTGTGAAGAATACGTGAGTGACAGATAATCTGCTGACCTGCGGGATAGCTCATTTGCTTTTGTTCAAGCAGCAGTTTTTCAGTAGAACTGCAGGTCCTAATATTTCTCTGTTGAACTGAACTACCTTACTGCTAAATAAATATGTCAGTCAGCAGCGACACAAGTTAGCATCTTTGGTGGGAGATATTTGTCTCAAGCCAAAAGAGCGCCTGAGAGGAGGCACTGTGGACATAAGGAGGCAGGGACCCTAAGGCGAAAAAGAGAGCAAGTCAAACTGATGGTGGGAAGATACTGCAGAGTACCTGGAGGTATGGAGTGCTAGATGCCTTTATACAGATGGAGCTGTGATTTCTGACTATATGTAGTACTTTCCTAACTACTTTTTTCTTAAAGTTTGGAGGTGTTTACAGTTCCCGTGCTGAGGTTAGTCCTTCTGTTGTTAGGCCTCCTCATATTTAAAAGCTGCATCGTTCTTTTTTCAGTAAGAAAAAACATAACAACCAACAAACCGTAAATCACCTCCTATTGTCCCCCTTCATAGATATATTTGGTCTGATCCTTCACTTGCCTACACCCAATGTTTATTTTGTGAGATAACTCCTTCTGCTTTAGACATCTGACTTCGTATCTAACTGGACTGAGATGCAGGAGTGTCCAGCAGAGGACTGCAGAGGATGATGTGATGTGCTCTGTCTTAGTGTAACAGCCACTTCCACTGGTTATATTTAATTTTAAAATTGCTTTCATTTGCACCTTTGAGTTAATGTCTGCAGCAGAAATGGGAAGGGTACACGGCAGCTAATATTGCCAGTTTCTTTCAAAGGGCAATGTTTCAGGAATCTCAATTCTACTGATTTGCTTTGATGAGAATTAACAGTGAATATTCACAGCTAGGCATATTTTGTGAGAAGAGACAAAACACAGAGAGTAAAGCCCTGTGCCCCATCTGACCTTGCAAAGGATCCATTAACAGGAACAAGGACAAGTAAAAAAACATTCCTCTCCCCAATACTGATTGTCTTCGTCTTGCCCTCCTAATAAGCATTTAAATAATGTAAATGTGAAGGGTGGTGCAGGAGGGAGAAGGGGGGTGCACACAAACCTTTCTGACTTTTCTTTTTCCCCCTGAACGCTGATGCCATTGCATAATTATATGGGTTGGCTTGAAAGAATGAAACCCAGTTCAAAATGTATGAGTTCATTTTTATGTTCTACTGAGAAAATTTATTCAGTGTGACTGCTCAGTAGCGAGAGCAGTAAAACACCTTAATCCCTGGTTGAAGAAAGGTAATACCTTGACAGATGTGTGCCTCCTACTTTCCTTGCGGCCATGTTTCAACAACAAACCTTTATTTCTGCTTCTCGGCTGTAGCAGAAAAAAAAAAAATGAGAGGAGCAATAAAGCAGTCAGACAAATCTCAGGAGCCAGGCGGCAATGCAATAGTAATGACAGATTTTTAATGTGGCAGGAGAGATTGACAGGAAAATGTCTTCAGAGCAAACGCACGCCAGATGGAATGAAAACGGTTTATTGGAGTATGGAGGTGCTGCTGAACTGAATAGAGGGCGGGTTTAAGGTGGGTGTTTTATCCGCTTCAAGTAAACAACAACAACCAAAAAAAAAAAAAAATTCTCCTCACCAGGTATTGCCTTAGACTGGTCTTTGCACAGAGGGGATCTTTTTTTTGGTTGGTTGGTTGGGTTTTTTTCCACAGTACTGCACCACAGAAAAACTTCAAAGTCAAAAGTTCAGTCATTATGTGCACTGCACAAAAAGACAAGACAAACTGGTTTGGTCTGAGCTTTTTTGGTTGTTCGTCTCTCCTCCCTCCCCCTACCTTCTTCCCCCCTTAATCTGAAGGAATTTCTCACTCCATAAGAACAGATAAAGATATTTTGATGTGCTTTTATATAAATCAGAATGATTATTTCAAAAAAAAGAGAACAGGTAACAAACAAAACCAAAAACAATTGCAGCCAATTGAGTAGCTATCAAATCCAGGACAGATGAAGAAGCCTGCGCTAAAAATCCTATAAAAGCCAATATAGCTGTTGTTATATCAGGAAAAACAACATCATGGTATCTTTTTTAACTGAATAAACTTAAACTTGCATGGTCTTAGTAATGACAATAAAATCAAATTCAGCCCTACATCTCACAAGAAAACGCAGCCCTAAAATATTTCATACCCTCCATGCAGAGCAAAGGCAGGAAAAAAGCCATAAATGGGAAGAAACAGCACAAAAGAAAGGAATAAAATACAACTCTAAACTGTGAATCTCCCTGACACCTTTTCATTATCAGCCTAGCCAATGAAAAATGCCACTAAGGAAAGGATGGAGTCCTATTACTAAAACAGGCTGGGTTTGGGTTTTTTTGAAGGATGCACTTGTATAGTCTTTGTGGATAGCTTTTTTATTTTACTATATTTGCCATTACTAACTCTCTAATTGTTTTTTACATGCAGGGCTTAGATTAAGTGTTCTGCATGTATTGTGTACATTTATACTGCTCTTTTTAGAGTTTATTCATGCCCTTTTTCCTTATGCAGACACATCAGAAAGAAGTCACTGAGTTATCTCCTTTATTTGTATTATACTTTAAAACAAAACAAACCCACCCTTTTTGTCTTTGATAAACTGCTTCTTTTTTCACTAAGGAATATTTATTTAGACAGTAAAAAGATGTTATGGTTCTTTCCACTAGTACAAATGTGTGCACTGAATATGTTCCAATATAATTGCAGAAAGTGAGAAAAACGTTCTGGAAAAGTAAGCAGGGAGTTTTGCCATGTCGTTTCATCTGATAAGTACAATACTACGATAACAAGGCTTTAGGCAAAATGCTTAATACTGACAGGAAAAATAATTGGCAAACCCTTGCAATGATCCTTTTATTGTTTAAATTTTATAGATGTATTGACTGTTTTAAAAATATGTTTTACAATTTGTGTCCTATTTTGCCATATTCAGAAAACAAAAGTTCTGTTTAACTCTCCCTTTGTATTAGTCCTGGCAGAGCTGTAAAGATTGCTTGTATAATTCTTACGGTCTTTGGGGTTTTGCTTCGATTTTCTCAGTATTTGGCCACATATTGGCATCCAGACTGTTTGTTCAGCATAATGCAAGAGGAAATATTTTTACATTAAAAAAAAAAAAGCCTCTAACTGGTTGTCATTTTTCCATACAAAAAACCCCAACACAATGCCAAAGATAAAAAAATCCCAACCAACCAAACAGAAACATGGCAATGAAGATGTTGCTAGTGATATTATGTATACGTTTGAAATCACCCTATTTCCTTGCACTCAAAAGTAACTCAATTATTGGTGAACTTAACTTTTTCTGGTTGAGTTGAAGCTGTTTTGTAAGTCAGTCCTGCAAAGGACATCACTTCACTTGGAGCTGCTTTTTAGAAAACAATAAAGTCAAAGCCATTTTACAGATTTTTTTTAGAATCTATTTTACTAGTTTTAAATAACCCCAAAAATTAAACTCAGAATTACTATTAAAGCAATTTTGAAGATACGACTTGACACAACAGGATGTGATGGCTGCTATTCTGTCCTTAAACCATCTTCTTGCAACACGCAAAATACAGAATATTACTCAGTGTTCTAAGACTGTGGCAGTACCCAGAAGCACAGTGACAAGTTAGGGACAGAACAGCCAGCTTAACTGTGAATGGCATTGCTTTATTCTGCACCAGAATCCTCATATCATTTAAAAATAGATTTCACTGTGTCATCAGCTCCATTTGGGTATCACTAGTAAACTGCAGTAGGTATAAAAGCTGCAATGGAAATTGTACAAGCATGGACACCAAAGTTGCTATTGGCAGTGTGTAATAGCTGGAGTTTTCATTTCAGAAGACACTGAATACTGACTTTCAACCTCAAATCGTATTCATTAGTAGCTTGCATTTTTTTTTTCCTTTTTTTCTTCCTAAAATCACACCAAGTATATCAGCATGCTCTCATGCACCCCCGCACTGTGGAATTTTGATAATGTATGTCCTAACCGCTTAATTGATTGATTAGCTTACTGCAGCTTTCTGAGGCACCAAATTTATCTTTAATAGCCGGAGTCAGGCACGGCAGGCAATCGAGGGGGGGGTCCCTTGGCGTCGATTTGCTCTTAACTGGAAAGTCATTACCACTTAATACATGTAGATTGTGTTGAAAGAAAATTATGTGTAATGAAATGAGGGAAAAATTAGTGGAGTGTTATGGGCGAAAGCAGATGTTACGGAGGAATTATGCTAGCAGAGATAATCACCTTCGCTAGCATTGTGTGTGCTGGGGTGTTAACTCGGAGAGAGAGTTGGTGAGAGAGCTAAATAAATGCATTGATTTACACAGTTTCACTTTTCCAACTACAGTGTACGAGTAGTACACACATCCACAAATACATATATACATATACACACGCATACCGACATGCTCAGGGCTGAATCTTTGTATTTCTGATGCTCACACCCCTTTTTTCAGCTCTTTTCCAGCTACACACACTATATTCAGGAGTCCTAGCTGGAAGCACAGAGAAGTAGCTGTCGATTTGCATAGTATCATGAAGATGAGAATAATATCCAAGGGCAGAAGTATTCGTAGAAGCATTAAGACAAGACCTTGTACGTCTCAAACTCCGGACAACTTCTCCGGAGAGAAAACTGATGAATACAAGAGAGGTCTTTGAGGGTAGAACCTGACATTTTAGAAGATATAAAAATGAAATAAATAGCAGACATAGTTGCAAAAAAAATTATAGAGACATAGAGAGTTGTACCTTTACTTAAACAGCCTGTAGATAAAGGAGATAGGGAAAAAAGAGAAATCTTTCTTTTTAATACCGGTTACGAACGTGTTGTAAGGTAGTAGTTTTGCAGACAGGCAATAATGAAAACGCTCAAAATCAGGCCAAGGGAGGGAAGTGAGATGCCACAGATTTTATTTTGAACACATTTTAGAACTCTGTAAATTACTCTTTCACCTGTGGGCATCTCCCTGTCCTTTTCCAGCCATGACTGATATATAAGCTTGATTATATTTCTTATATCCAAGCATGCAAGGTCAGTATTAATTTTTATCTTGGGTTTATCTATTTCATATAATGTGTGTTTGGATTTAAAATTATCTTTGCTTTATCACCCATTCCATAATAAAAAATGTGGTCTCAGGAAGATATTAGTTTGCAGGTTTTACTATCAAAACCATTGATAATTAGGGTTTCCTCATATATCGCTCTGTTCCTTCGCTACTAAATGAGGCTTTTATGACTATAGTTATTGCTGGTGATAATAACACAAATTTTAAAAATTAAAAAAAAAAAGAAAAGACTCAAGGTCTTATATTCCCAGTATTACTGTTCAGAGACAGGAGGTTAGCAAGAGGACTGTCAATTTCCTTGTCACTATATTAATGAGTTAAAGAAATGCAGCCAGCCCCTCATGAATCAACTGGAAAACTATGATGAATGTTTCAATAATTAAGAGAATAATTAAATTGCTGAATGTAGGATGGCACTAAATGAAATAGCTTTTGTAACAGCAGCATATTGCGGTTTATAAATACAAAGAGCTACATTTAAATAATGCTGTGAGTCCAACTTAGATTTATCTATCTGTCTTATTACTTTTAACTATCTGTGGGCCCAATCACGCAAAATCCCACCCTATACACAACGTACCTTTCGCCTTAGCTCTGCGCAGGATGGCAATAATTGAACACGCAAAGCTAAGCACTCACGGAAATCTGCTGCTAAACCAGAGTCTCTCTGTGTACCTACGTGCCTCTCCACCTGCACATTGTAACATGGCCACCATTGTGGTGCTTCAGTGATAAGCAGCTAAACTTAAACAGATAACGAAGCCAGTGAATTCACAGTTAAAGCTGACACTCTGATGGTAACACGCATGATGCTTGCAGAAATATTTTTTAAAGGTGATACGTGTTAAAGGTGATCTGTAAAGCTGAAGTGAAAATTATGTTAAGTTCAGAAATGTGTCCTGAATCTCTCAACTATCAGGCAAGTTTTACTATAGCTTTCAAAATTGTCTTTTCTCCTGTACAATAATCTGGCAGTTCCTCCTTTGATAAGGACATTCCCAAACATAACTTTGTGTGATATCACACATACCAGAACCTAGGATGCTAAAAAGGAGGCATCCTAGAAAATTGTCCTTCAAACCATGGTGTCTCAGAGCAATGCACATGCTTAAAAAAAATATTTTGGGGAAGGAACTATATAAATCGCTCTGAAATGCAAAGCTTGAAAACATTTATAAATCTTTAG
>VWZK01022540.1:0-59017 GCA_013396935.1 Baryphthengus martii | reverse complement strand
AGCCTTCTCTTCTGCAGGCTGAACAGACCTCAGCCTGTCCACAGGAGAGGTGCTGCAGCCCTCTGATCCTCTTTGTGGCCTCCTCTGGACCATCTCCAACAGATCCATGTCCTTCTTATTTATTATTATATTGTTTATTTGTCCTTTTACTAGCATTATCCTTCAGTTTAAAAAGGTTGAGTTCTTTTCATTTCAGCTTCTCAGGTTTTTATTTTATTAAGATCAAGTTTAGCTCTTCATGGCTCTTCTTGTAAGGAACTGGAAAGCTTGTCCTAATTATATCCTTGTGCATTGCCCCTATGCCTGTTTTGTTGTTTCTTACTGAGATTCCAGCTGAGGTATGAATGAGGACTTGTGGTTGTGAGTTTGTCCTGTCTGCAGCTTGAATTCTGACCTCTCTTCCTGGGAACTCCAAACAGAAGCAATCTTGGACTACACAGACAGAGTCCTCTGTATTGAATATATGTAACTGTTTGCCTTTGGCTTATGTGTGATGGAGTGTATTTACTGCCCTCTTGGCCCATGAGGATGTGTTTACAGTGTTTAAAACTGATGCCTAGTTCTTGAGCAGTAAATCTTAAGATGCACTAGTTTAGTGGGCATTAGGAGTATTTTAATATGTGCAAAACCCAAGCTGTCTGAATGATGAAAGTTTGCCTTGTGAAATTGCAGTCTGTGTTTTAGAAAGCCAATGAGTATGCTGCCCATTATGATTCCATAAAAGTTCAGTCTCTTGGGATTAGTTAGCTGAGAAGCTGGGACTCATAGCTGTGATTACTGTTTGGAAGGAAAGATCTGATCCTTTTTTCTGGGAACAGACTTTCTTAAGTTTGCCTCCCCCACTGTCAATGGAATTAGAAAATAAATTGTTTAAAGCAGGTGATGTTAATTGCTGATAAAATTCAACAAAGTTGAATTGGACCATTATTTTGAGGCCAGTGACTGACATTATAGATTGCTAAATCCTGTCTTGAAAACTATGTAGTCTTTTTTAATGGGTTATATGGTGGCACTGTTAATTCAAAACTTGTATTTGGAAGGTTTTTCAGCCTTTTCTCTTTGTGACCCCACTCTGCTAAGTTAAGCAGGCTTAATACATTGCCATTATTGAAATGTACCAGAAAAAGGATTTGTCGTTTTCATATTACTTTTTCAAGTAATTTTTTAAAGGGAAGAGAACTGAGATTTTAAATATTTTGTATCAAGTGACAAAGCCTGCAGCCACTCCTAAAACTCTGATTGGAGCCACTGGCAGTTTTTCTTGAAAAGTAATTTCAAGATTAGATAGGCATCATACATGGACTAAGGGGATCAGTCTGTGTCTTGGCCTGTGAGCCTTCTGAAGAGAATCTGGGTCTGCCCGGTGGTGGAAGTGGAACTGCCGTGCTGTGAAAATGCTGAAGAGCTTACTCTCTGCCATTAGAACTGTTTCCCACAATATGTAGAGATGTTTACAAGGCACTCAACCTCTTCCTGATGCCCATTTGCTTCAGAGAGGCTACAGCAAATAGGACAGCCCAATCAGTCCTAAACTGTATAAACTGACAAAATCTGTGCTATCGCTGAAAGATTTAGCATCAATTTCAAACAAAGAGTGGTAGCACTTCAGCTTGCTTCTTCAGCTTTTTAATATTTGGAGGACCTTATGATCTTGCATCACAAAGAGTAAGTCAATTCATTCCATCTTCTTCACATTCTTCCATTCACACCTCTTCACTATTTTATAAGCAACCCCGATTTCAAGTGCTGTCCAGTTTGATTTAAAGAAAATAAAATAATCCTATTTCTAACTTCCTGCATTTCTGTCAGGGTGCACAGAGAATTTAATGACACATTTTACAGTTAAATTCATGGTCCCTATTTATAGATATATTTGAATCTCAGTCAGTTGCAGTATGCCTGATTTAACTTGCAGTAAAAAATTCATTTCACATATAATCAATGTACTTGAGATATGTTAGATTTAATTACTGCTGTTGCACGTGCTTTACATTTCTCATAAATTCTCCCACATGATTATCTTCAGGAGGTTTCTTTCAGGATGACATTGTTTCTGTATTTATAAACTGAGTGTTTATGTAGACTGGCCTTGTTCTAAGCTTTATTTTTGTCCCTGCTACAAAAATAAAATAGATTAAGGAAACAGGGTGTAACTGTTCCTTAGGCTTACAGAAATTATATTTATTTTTAAAAAAAAGTTTCTCTTCCTCTTCCTGACCATAATTCATCTTGCCAGGGCTGTGTCATTTTAGGAGTCCTCACTGATGCAAATTGTCCTTTTCACTTTCAGAATTCACTACAAAATAAACAATGTTTAATCTTCATTGCGGTCTAGTAGCCTGATACATTTTTGTGTCACACCGTTTGCTTATTATAGATAGGGAAGCTATCTATAGATTTTATGTGGCTTGCCTACTTACAGGAAGGCATTAGACAGAAATCAAGAATTTCAGACTTCTGTCTGTGTTCTTGGAGGGTCTCTTTCTGTCTCAGTACAAAAGCAATCAAAATACTACAAACTTGAGGCAGTGGCACGAAGTTTATCACGGAAATTGCTTAAGCATTGCAGCTACCTATTTGTTTATTAGTCTTTATGGAGAAAATTGGAATCTTACAGTGTTTCTTCAAAATCACTTTTCTAGTGGCGATTGGTAGAAATGCTCTGTATTAGTTAAAACTATTTTTATTTAATTTATTTTTTTTTAACCCATAGTATTATATGTCAAACTGATTTTTGATTTAGCTTGGTAGAGGTATAGTGCATAGCTTGTATTTTGGGTTACAGAGCAGGTACAGTCTTGTCTGTATTTAGTTTAGTACTACATTGTTAGAGGAAAATAGATGATGCTGGGTTGAGCAGCCTGCAGCTGCAGCTGCTCCATGCCCCACGTCCATCCGGTAGCAAGGCTGAGCCTGTGTTCCCAGGGGACCCATGCACTCAGCACATGTGAACACACACAGCTGTACCAGATGGACACGTGGAGCACTCATGCAAGCACAGACGGCACCCGGGGCCTCATCCTGCTCCTCTCACTTGCAAGGAAGGACTAAGTCCCCTAGCGAGATGTGTATATATACGTATATATATCTGGGAAGCGTGGATTCTGTCTGCAGCTATGTTTACTGACTCTCCCCTATAGCTGTCCCTGGGTCCCAGTTACTGGCATTGGTGTGCACAAGCCCCTAAGGCCACAGCGCTGCTCTGATTGCTGGTACTGACCATGTCACTTGCACAGAAACACACACAGTTCACCAGGAATCCCTTGGTCCCATTGCTGACCCTGCTGTGCTCTTACCCTTGGAGACAAACAGATTCTCTCCCTTGCGGGCCCGACTGTTAGAGGCCTCTCTGTCCCTGGCTCCTGGTCCCCTTCCCCTGCTTGCCAGCTAGTCTGGTTTAATCTTTGCTTGCACTCACATGTTTGCTCTCGCATACGCTGCAGGGCTGGTGCCACAGATGTGTGTGCCCTCCCTCTGGTAGTCTGCTCCCTGGTGCTGCACCCAGACCCCCGTACACACAAGCACATCAAGTAGGCAGTTCCTCACACAGGAGTGAATTAGAAAGACATTTAACAAGAAAACAGGACAGTCTGCACTGGTCAAGCATAGGGCATGGCCAGACAAGTGTACTGACCAGCCCGCTATTCAGACGTGATGAGCCCTTTTTATCCCCTTACTCCTCTATCTTCCCACTCTCATTCCTTACCAAATGACCTAAGTCCAGCCCTTTTCCTGTCTTTGGTTCCTCCCCTAAGCTTCCTGTAATGAGTCCTGTGCAATCCCCAAATGCTTTTCCCCCAAATCCCGTAATGTGTTCCACACCCCTGGACAGCAGCCCCACGTAGTCCAAAAGGTGATCCACAGGGCTGCTCCAGATGACTCATTTTACGGGGTTTCACACCTGGGCATGGGGACAGAGGCTGTCCTGGGTCAGCTCTGGGAGGTGTGTTCCCTCTTAGAAGTCTGTAGTTTGGGTTCCTGTCTGCAATTGCATGCCCCTGTGCTGCTCTGGGCTTGTCAGTTTGAGGTGGGTCTTTGATGGGCTAATGGCTACTGGCATGGACCGGGGGGTAACTGGGGCTGGGTAATACTTGAGCTTCCCCCCTGCCATTGTCTCTCTGTGCTGCTTCATAGGTGAGATTTTATCACATAACGTAACGTCACTCGTACGTCCTATAAGAACGCTAGAAATAATTGCTATGTGGAGATGTTTCTGTTACTGCCAATATTTGTCGTCTCCCCTTTAGAAAGGAGACTTGAAACTTATCTGGTATGTAACTATTAAGATGTTTAATGAACATTCTAAGAGGAAATAGGTAGAGCAGCAAACTAGTCTGTGCAAAATAATCTGTGCAATCAAATATTCCACTTTATAATTTTGTAATGATACGGAATGTTGATTGTAAGAAATCACGTATGTCATTACTACTAAATTACAGTTTTCTAAGTACTGAGGTGTAGATCCATTTCCTGCCTCCACTCTAGATCTTAACAATATGAACCTGATGGACAGTTCAGCATGTCGTCCAAGGGGATTTCCTCCAGCCTCGTCATGGACTTGAATTGCATGTCAGTGTTACTACAATCTGTAAATATCCACACACTTGCCATTGGAAGAACCACCTTCCTTTTTTCTCCACTTGGTTTGCTGTTTTATTCTCTTATTTGCTATTTATTCTCCATTTTTTTTTTCCTGAGTTTGGGCCCAGCTTTTCATTAGCCTTGTACCTTCCTGTCTCAGCCAAAACTCTTCCCAAGTAAACAGACCTGTCGTAGTTGTTTCTTTGACATTGGTCGAAGTTCTGCTACGTCCATACCCTGATTTCATATTCCATATTGTTATAGAAGATTGCCTCCATGTGCATGTCTTGACAGTCCAGAATTCTCCTATTATTAGGAGTTTAGAATGTTTGGATTTGGCTCACATTTTTCAGTTACTGGGTGTAATATGCTGTTTTATCCGCAGATCTCTACCAAGATCTAGTTCATTATGATCAAGTTCTTACCATATGTGCTGGAGCGCATGCCAGAGCTGCAGGGTAGCTTGTTTTTCACACTTCTGCTGTGAGCTGTCATGGTTGCTTGCTAAAGCCTTAGTCAGCTATTGTGAGGCCTTGTACTCCAGTGTGACTTCTTACAATTTCCTTTACATACAATCCATTTCTTACTGAAGTCTTTCTGTTTAATTTACTTGAAAATAAGTGTATACCATGGTGAGAGAAATAGAAGAGAATCTCTTGATTTCTTTTTCCTTAAAGAAGCTATAAATGTTTTAATAAGCAACAAAAGCTTACTGCTGTGAAGTCTGCATATTTTAATGTGGAAGAGTATGGCCAGAAGAATCATCCCTTTGTATATAGGTATGATGAATCACTTACATCATCCTTGATTAGATATTTTTCTAATCTCTTCTTAGATCTCCAGATAAGGAGACAAGAGATCCCACAGCCTTCAAAAATAATCATTTTTAAAACTTCATTATCCTTTAAAGTTACTGTTATGTATTTATTTTGTTTATTTATTTTTTTTGTTTTGGTGTTGTTTTTTTGAGTTTGTTGTTTGTTTTTTTCCATGGTCCCTAAAGTCTGATCTGAGTATTTTCAGTTGCCTTTTTAGTCTGATTATTTTTTTTTTCCCTAGGGGACTAAACAAACTAGTTTCCTAAAGTCTTTTCTCAAAGGCCTTTTATTCTAAGCATCTTGTAGTTATTTGTTCTTCTCTAGTGCTTCTCCCAAATCCATTGTCCTTATCCTGTCATGCTCAGAATCCTGCTGTTCTTATAGCAGCTAAAAATGGTAAACTTCATTGTTTTGTGTCTGTGACACTACTATCACATCTTGATTTTCAACACTAATTCCTCCATATTTAGTCAGACTAAAGTATCCTTTCCTGATAACCTTGTCAACTTTCTTAAGCCACAAAGAGCCTTGCATACTTCTTGTAACTGTGTTGCATGCATTGTGTTTCTGTTTTCTCCAAGATCTGAGAATGTGTTTCATCTATAATACTGCCTTTGTTGTTTTCTTCTCTACCTTTCATCTTAACTTCAGTCCACTCTTTTGTCTTTTCCTGAATTTCAGAATATATGCACTATTCCTGAAGGACAATATAAAACCTTGTTGCTCTTTTCTCCTTGCCATAGTTGTCCTTCATGAGCAAACTGTCACCTTCTGTATTACCACTGCAATTGGTTTTCGTTGTCTCACAGAGTTCAATGGTGTTGGGTAGGAGACACTGCAGAAATTCTCAGATGGTTTGGTATTTTTGGTGTTTTGTATGGACGTTGTTGGTGTTCAGGGAACACTATTGGTTCCCTCAGAAACAAGTTTAATGTGTTTTTGCTGTTGCTAAGCTAGTGTTCTGAACAGCTCCTCCATCCTGCATTTTTTGGGCTATCCTTCATTTGCCAAACAGACTTTTCTCGGTCTAGAAAATTTAAACCCTTCTGCTGATGCTGTTTGTTCAGCCGCGTGTTCATTTCCCATTAGGCATCTGCCCCTACTTGGATCTTTACACCTGACTAGGAAGTTGAAGAGGGAGCCACCTGTGTCTCTGACCACTTCAGCAGTCTCCTGGGAATTAAATATTTCTGATCTCTTAGAGCCGTATCTGGCAATGTCATTAGTGCCAGGTGACTTATTAGCATAGGGCAGGAGGATCCCCAAAAGGGACAATAGAAAAGTACTTAAACTCTTTGAAGCAAATAGGCTTTTAATATTATGGAATGAATGCTACAGGTTTACTTGGAAGTCTGTACACTCTTCGAGTCATGCGGTATTCCTAAACCACTTTTGAAAATGAGCCTTAGGCTGTAGGGTTCACACAGGTGCTTCTGAATATGTCTGTGGTCTTCAACTGTGTTTCAAAGCGTGAGTGCGGAGGAAATTCTCTTGCCTTTATGTTCTCAGCCTGTGCTCTGCAGATTAATTTGGTGGTCGCTGCCATTTCTTTTTTTTTGTCTACCTGCTTGAAATGCAGAGACCTGAGATGCATTTCTGCAATGAGTTGTTTGCAGGCAGGATCAGATGCAGCGATCTGTCAATCTGTTTGGTGCAAGAGTTACTAGCAGGCTACTCTGAGGTGTCCTAGAAATGATATTTTACCAGCTGAAGATTTTTGGAAGTGCTTTGTTTGTTCATTCATTTGTGGTTTTGTTGTTTGTTTTTCCTTTGGTGGAAATACTTTCTAGTCACCAAATATTTACCTTTTGTGGTTTAAAAAGATGCAGAAACAGAACTGGTTAGGAATGGATTTGAGGGAGAAGCCGATCTCCTCTTGCAAGCTGGGTAACGTTTATTTCTGAAAATTTAGTATATTGACTTAACTTCGGTGCACTAGATACCAAATATTGGAATAAGGGCAACTGGGGGGGGGTTTGGTTAAAAGGATTTTTAGTTTACCCAAATTGAGTGAATATATCAATGACTCACAAATTACACCAGTGACTCTTTACACTTTTAATGAAAAGACTTTCAAAACATAACAACATAATGACTTACATAAAAATAATTCTTAATAAACATGTTGGCCTTTGCAATCTGCAGATTAGTTTGTGGAAAAAAAAGTGAAATACTGTTGCAACAAAAGTGAGATATAATACATTATTTGATTTAACTGAAACATTGTTGAATAATTTGTTAGATTTGGACATCAGTTTGACATTTTGTATATTCTGTTTTCCTTACACGAAAAACTGAACTAAAGGTAGAATTTTGGACTTCTGTGGAATTCTATGCCTAGCTTCAGAGGATATCAAGAAACTTTTACTCAGTAGTCAGTACATTAACTCTAGCTTGAGTGTAAGTTGTTAGTTTTATGAGGATTAATGAAGGGCAAATTTAAGATCTTTGCTATTCTTAGTAATGTAGTCTATTTTAAAAAAATCCTATCAGGAAGAAACTAGTGTCTATATGACTGATGATGTCTCATTTTAGTACAGCGTATGATACCTTATTTACTTATGTGGTACAAAACATTGCAATTCTCATAGATGGAAAGGATAAATCTGGGTTTAAATTTATTATTTAATTTTGAATACTGAAAGTTCTTTCTGGCCTTTTGACTAATTTTTGCAGTCCTGTTAAGGTAATGTCATATGTGCCATCTGAGGTTGCTAGTGCCATGAAGTAGCTCCAAAAGATTTTGAGAGTACTGGAGATCATGGTATTTGTGTTTTGCTGCATCAAAAAAAATCTAGAGAAACTTTCTATTAAAAATTGCAAAGCAATTCTGCACGGAAATACTCTCACCTATGATAAAATGGCCGGGAGGAGGAAATAGTCATCAAACTTGCAAGAAACCACAGGAGTTTGTGGCTGCTCATCTATGCTGCTTTTGTGTACATTATAGTAAGGAGGCATGTTAGCTTTACTTTTTTTTTTTGTAGTCCTACATCGAATAGAAAGGTGTCACAGTTTGTATTTGAGTCCTGGGACAGAAACTGTCTTTAGAGCTGGAAGTATACAAAAGTATATGCAAACTTTATGCCATTTAGATATTATTTAGCAGGGTGTAGCCCTCAGAGAAACAGACAAGAGCGTAGATAAGGATTTTGAGGATTTAAATCACTGATGTTGCTATTGTATGGTAAGCTAGGTGAGGTGATTTCAGAGGGCTTTTAGAGCTTATTCCTACAATGCAGTCTGCAAGGTGGATTTTCCAGTGCCAAGATAGCTGGAAGATTGAAGAAAACCCAGCAACACACCTCTCAAATCTCAGTTCTGTTGATATTTTTGTATCATTTTTACAAATACCGCCTATGTCTACCAGTACTGAAAGAACTTAGAAGGAAGGTTAAAGAAATCTTTTGAGTATTTTCCCCAATCCTACTACCCTTTCCCAGAATTTTAATTCTGTTAACAGTCTCTAATCTAGATGTGTATTTTCTTCTTTATTGAACAGAAAGTTGCGAAGGCTTGGTCTTGAGAACAGTGCAGAGAAGAGCCTGGTTACACATTCCTATGAAATTGGTTCTCTCTACATCTGTGTTGAGATAGAGTTGAATATAACAATATTTTTTTTCTTTTTTTTTTTTTTTTTCAGTGAGGTGAGTTGACTTCAGCTGGTTGCCAGCCTCCACCCTCTGTCCAGCCTCTCTCTCACTCCTCTTCCTCAACAGAACAGTGGGGAGAAATTAAGATGGAGAAGCTTGTAAGATGAGATAAAGAGATTGAGTTGCCAGTTGCTGTCTTGGGTGAAACAAACTTGACTTGGGGAAAATTAATTTAGTGCCAATTAAAATGGAGTTGCATGATGAGAAACAAAGACAAAAACTAAAAACACTTTCCCCGCCTTCCATCCTCACTTCTTCCTAGGCTTGACTTCATTCCTTTGTTTCTGACTCTTCTGCCCCTTCCCTGCAGAGTAGTGCAGGAGCACAGGGAATGAGGGTTGTGGTTAGTCCATAACAGCACCTCTGCCAGTTCTTTCTCTTCATGCTGTTTCCCTGCTCCACTGTGGTCTGCCTCCCACGGGCTTCGGTTCTTCATGAGCTACTCCAGCATAGGTCCTATCCCATGCACTGCAATCTTTCAGGAACAGAGTGCAACAGCGTGGTTCTCCCATAGGCCACAGCTTCTGCCAGAAAAGGTGCTCCTGTGTGGGCTGCTCTTCATGGAGTACAAGGGAGTGTCTGCTCCAGTGTTTGGAGGAGCCCTTCTGCCCCTTCTCCACTGACCTTGGTGCCTGCAGGGCTCGCCGTCTCACAGACTTCCTCACTCCTCTCAGCCATACAGTATTTTTTGCGCTTTCCTAGAAACACTTTCCCTGAGGCACCAGTATCTCGGCTGCTGGGCTCAGCTGTGCCCTGCGGTGGGTCGGTTTGAGCCATCTGAAACTGGTGGTTATCTGGCATGGGGCACCCCAACCTCTCCTCACAGGGGCTGTCCTGCAGCCCCTGCTGCCAGCACTGTACAGAGTAACTGCAGTACTTACCTCAGGAGGGAAAAGTAAGGTGCTTTCGTCTTTTTAAATTATGATGCAGATTTGGCAAGTGTTTGTGCTGGGAAGCTTAGAGCCTAGGAGCAGTTTATGGTAGATTGTAGCCGGAGAGTTGTGGGTAGCCTTGCGTTTGCTTAGGGGACGTGGGGTGAGTGATTTTGGGGTTTGCCAGGAAGGAGCAGCTTCTTGGGACTTCAGATGGAGCCTTTTTGTGCCATGACAGGAAAAATGCAAGCCTTGGGACAAAAAGGGTAGATAGGGTGATTCATTGAAAAAAAATACAAGAAAACACTCACCTTGGTAGGAGATCTGGGGAAGTTAATGTACTTGTAGATAGTCCTTCCATATTGTCATCAGAGTGCTTAGGTTTGTGATTCAGAGTTCCCACACGCCAGCCAGTGCTTCAGGTGTCAGTCCAGACACAGACTTCTCCTGTCAACGCTGCCCAGCTAATCTCTTGCAGAAGGGACCCATCTTTCCCCACACATGTGCATGCATAGGAAGAATTGCGAGGCGTACGACCGAAATTATTTTTCAGGAGAGGTGGAACTGAAATAGTTTGTTTCCACATTTCTTTAATATTGTTATTTTGAGGAGTTCAGATTCCCTTGAGTAAAACACGCAGCAAGGAGTTAGACCCACAGCTGCGTTTTCCAAAATGTAGGAATGGGTCTGAGGTGAGGAAAACGTGGACACTGATGCGACAGAGGCTACCACCAGCACAGCTGACCCTTCTGGGGCCTACGAGGGATGTGTGGGGATGAGATTTAGCTGCACTTGCCTTGGCTGAGAGCCAAGGGAGCCATCGTGTCGTTACTGCTTGGCAGACTTCAGTTGCTGCGTTTTGTAGTCACTCAAATGCTGTTGTTCCCTGCGTGGTCGCAACCCAATGCCCTCTTGCGTGTTTTCCTTTAATGTTTTCTGGCGGCTTAGTTCTTCGCAGTAGGTTTGGGTTATTGCTCTTGAGCTTGTTGACTCTGCTTTGTTATGCCTTGAGTTGAGCTGATGGGTTTGCAGGTACTATTTTTTTTCACTATTTGTTACATTCAGGCTGCCTGGATGAGCACTTCAAAATGGTTGCCTGCATGCTGTTGTTCCTATAAGCTGAAAAGTAAATCTATATTTTGACTTCTTAACATGTTTGGTTACCTGAGTTATGATTGGTATTGTTATTCCCCAAACATGTGGAATTAAATATTGTAGTACAAAGAACTAATTGGAGGGGGTTTTTTGAACCTTCAGGAGAAAAGGGGATTTTATTTGTTCGTTCTTTTTTTTTTTTTTTTTTAATAATGCATCAGTTTTTGTCACTGATTTTTCTTTTTTCCTGTTAGGTTTTTGCTGTTAGGTTAAGTATATGTTTTTTATATTTTATCTTGACTTTGCCGGAGCAGGTATCTGCATGAGATGTATTTGTTTTGCACATGCAACACAATGCTCATGTTTGTTCTGATGTGCTTGGAAGAGCATGCACAGTTTGAAATCTTGCGTTGCTGTTGTTATTTAGGTCCATTTCTATTGATAAAAGAATTGAAGTCATAGTTTATCCCTACAGTTTTCTCTTGCTAACCTTTTTCTACCTTTCTGTGTTTCCATCTGTTTACGTACTGTCCTCTTGAGAAAATAATAGGCCTAATATGTGCTAATTTGCATTCTCTTTGATGTCTCTGCACACCAATATAACTAATGTTTGCTGCTTGCTCCCAGGCTGTTTGATTTAAATACTTGGTATTTGTTTTATATATTCTGGCATCGTACCCAGGGGTGCAAAACCTATTGCCAGACTCTCCAGTCCCGTTTGAGCTGTGCAAGGTAAAGCTGATTTTACCCCTTGGATTTTTTGTAACCCACTTTTAAAAGGAAGGTTTTAAATGTTTGCCTCCGCCTTAGAGCTCGGTGGGGTGTGTTTGCTTCTGTAATACTTCTCATGTTTGTGTCTGTGAGTAGCTTACAGTCAGATATACTGGATTTGCAAACACACAGCCAGAGAGCAGCATGGCAGCAGGGCATCATAAGATTCCTTTCCATGCGAGTGTTACAAGTTTTGTGAAGGAGTTTATCCTTCTTCTGTATCTTTGCTCCATGAAATCCCTAGCAGGAAAGTTTTCAGGAAAATCTGCATGGTCTGTCCCACATCAATGAAACTGCTTTTGAGGAGTGAGGACATGACATCATTTGATCCATTCCCATTCTCTGATCCCACTCTCCACAGTGCCTGCAACTTTTCCTGTATGTGTTGGAATGCCTATCTCATTGAATTAAAAATAACCTTCTGATGTCAAATGGTTTGATCAGTGCCTTCCAAATGTCTGTTAGGCACTTGCTATTTTTTGGTTTATACATTTACCCTCCAGTCTGATCTGATATTTGCATGTGTATGCTTTGATTAATTTAATTGGACCTGCTGCTTATCTCCACTTTGGGGCTGGTGATCTTTTACAGGATGTGAAGGGGTTGGTATATATATATTTGAACCAAACTTCATACTGAGCTTTGCAATAACTGAATATTAGTAAGTCGAAGAGTAAAAAATTTAGTTTTGTGTGGAACATCTTGTTTTCTTTGTTACTGGAGATAATTTTGAAAATATGACTTGGAAGGGAATAGGCCACATGACTTTTGGAATGGAGTTTTTCTTTTGATAAATATTATTCTACAAACAAATTATATCAGAAATGTCTGTATTTGGAGAGGTCGTTGCTACATATTAGCAGAAATTAATAGGCAAACCTTGTGTTGGCTGTTCCTCGTCTGAATACAGATTCATACATTGCTCCATTTTTTCCTGAATTGCATTTACACGTATAACAATCCCACTCACGATGCAGCTAGCTATAACTAGTATGTTACCAGTGGGTGGAAAAGCCATGAAAAGAGACATTTTTTTTCTGGAACAGAGATACAGAAACTACATCTTCAGCATTGAGCTTAGTTTTATCTCATTTTTTTATAGACTCATAGAATGGTTTGGGTTGTAAAGGACCTTTAAAGATCATCTAGTCAACTCCCCGTGTTGTCACAAGGATTCTATCACCTGGAGACTTGATCTGTGGACAGTGTTACCTTGTTCATATTGCCTAATGATGCACTACTGTAACCTTCGTTGACAAAAAGTGAGATCTGCTTAGCTTAAAGCAGCTATCCGTGTGTGCTTCTTAGCACAAAATGACACACAGAAAAGATTTGAACACTGCTTTAAAGAAAAGCAAGTGCTATTAAAAAGACACATGTATTTATGGAAAACCTTAAGCAATATTTAAAGAAAACACTGTCGTTAGCCCTAATCTGCTTCATGGACAACTTTTTTTTATTTGTGCCTTTTCCAGGGGTTCTTTTGTGTTTTGTTTTGTTTTTTTCTTAAAAGTTTGGTCTTTTTGCAAAGCTCCTTGGGATAACTTCTGTGGCAAAGTATTTTGCTTTTAAGCATTCGTCTAGTGGTGGATGGTTCCCTTTTGGAAAGGTGCAGCCTTCTTTTTTTCTGTTATCCTGTTATTTTGGTAGGACCTGAAGTGGATTTTCTGACTCTATGTGCATGCAAGAATTACTACAGTAAGAATAAGACATGAAACAGTTGAAACTCACAGGGAATACATTTTTGAACGTGAAATGTTTTTCAAAAACCATTGATGTTAATCAGTGATTGTTAAACCAGAATAACTGTGGCAGGTAAAAGAAGAAAGAGTTTTGAGAGGAGTTTTAAGTGGCATAGTTTTGTCTCATGGCAGAGCAAAATTGTTTCAATTTTTTGCACAATATGCCTTCATTCTGCCTAAAGGTGTGTGTGTGTGAGAGAGAATGACGGAGCGATTGGTGCCAGTGGTTCAGAGATTAGTTTTGTCTGTTGGACATTACTGTGTTTCCTTAGATTTATGGTTCCTTGAAGCAGTTTTCTTCCAGTGGTTCTGATATAAATTTATTTACAGAGGTGAAGTGTTGAGAGGCGTTAGATCAGACCCTTCTGGCAGATTATAATCCTTTATTAAGGCTTGTAGGTGTCATTTTAAGAATTGCCTCAAGGCTGCTCTAAAGGACATAATTTTGTGCTTCTGTAAGTGATCAATCTGTGACTCTGTGAAAATCATTAAACTGTACTGCAGCATCATCTTGCCAGCACTGTTAGTCATTTTACGCAGTAGTGTGAGTGTACTTACGAGTCTGTAAACAAACTCGCATGTAGACAGAGTTGCTCTAGAATTACAGGATAATTTTTTTTTTTTTAGCTGCTAATAGATAGGAGGTCAGATAAGATGGTTTACTGGTCCGCTTGGTCTTAAGAAAAAAATCTGTGTGCTTGTATGCAGACTACTGCCTCCCTGTCAGGAATGACAACGTGAGAGAATTAACTCAGAAAGCTGTTTTGTTCTTCAAGTAGTGAAAAGTGCCTTCTTGACCATAACTTGTTACCTTTTTTTTTCTGTAGGTTTTTTTTTATTTTGTTCTATACAACTAGTACATTGTACTCTTGTACCCTATGTGTTGCATGTCAAGGTTTTGGTAGTAGGGGAGTTACAGAGGTGGCTTCTGTCAGAAAATGCCAGAAGCTTCCCACATGTCTGACAGAGCCAATGCTCCAAGATGGACCCGCTGCTGACCAAGGCAAAGCCAATCATTGGTGGTGGTAGCACCTCTGTGATAATATGTTTAAGAAGTGGGAAGAAAAACTGTGTGGCAGCAGCAAACATAGCTGAAGAGAGGAGTGGGAATATGTGAGAGAAACATCTCTGCAGACACCAAGGTCAATGAAGGAGGAGGGGGAGGGGCTGCTCCAGGCGCCAGAGCAGAGGTTTCCCAGCAACCTGCGATGAAGCCCATGGTGAGTCAGACTGTCCTTCTGCAGCCCAAGGAGGCCAATATCCACCTGCCATCTGTGGAGGACCCTATGCCAGAGCAGATGGATACCTGAAGGAGGCTGAAACCCTGTGGAGAGTCCATGCTGGAGCAGTCTTCTGGCAGGACCTGTGACCTTGTGGAGCAAGTTTGCTGACAAGGCTTGTGACCCCATGGGGAGCTCATGCTGAAGCAGTCTGCTCTTGAATGACTGAACCCCATGGAAAGGACCCACACTGGAGCAATTAATGCTGTAGCCTGTGAGGAGGACTTACGTTGGATAAGTTTGTGGAGGATTCTCTCCCTTGGAGGGACCCCACATTGGAGCAGGGGAAGCGAGTGAGAAGTAAAGAGAGGCTGCGAAAGCATGTGATGAACTGACTGCAACTCCTGTTCCCTGTCCCCCTGTGCTACTGTGGAGGTAGAGAAATCAGGAGCAAAATTAAGCCCAGGATGAAGGGAGGTTTGTGGGAAAGGTGTTTTTAACATCTGGCTTTATTTCTCATTATCCTACTTTCTTTTGTTTAGCAGTAAATTATTTTTCCCAGGTGGAGTCTGTTTTACCCATGATGGTACTTGGTGAGTGATGTCTCCCTGTCCTTTTCTCGACCCTTTCATCTTATTTTTTTCTCCCTCTGTCCAGATGAGGAGGTGGAATGGCAGAGCTGCTTGGTGGGCGCCTGTCGTCCAGCCAAGGTCAGCACACCACCCTGCATAAAAGATGAATCTGTCAATAGCATCTTCAACTGCGGTTACATAAGGTTATAGCTTTTTAATTAGGAAAAATCACATGCATGCAAAGATACTGGGCTTGTAGTTTCAATTAACAATTCTAGGCTAAAATAACAGCAATTCAGGAGTCTGTTTTTAACTGAATACGATTCTTGGAAATTTTTCAGTGCCGCCACATAAATCTTAGCCAATGTCTATTGATACCGTAAAATGAAATTCACAAGGTAGTCAGTGGTAAAAAATGAAAGTTAGATGCCAATTTTCCCTATTTTTTTCCCAAGACTTTGTATTTTTCTTTGTAGCTTAGGTAATTTTGTTATGATTCTCAATATATCTTTAAAAAATATTTTTAAAGGCAAAAAATACAAGAAAATGAAAGCAAAACATGGCCATGAATTTGCTATTGAGTCTCATGTCTTATTTTTGTGGGAGTGAGAAGTTCAAATACTGATGTGAAGACTAAAGAAGAATTTAAAGAATCAAAAAAATACAACTGGCAATGTTTTAAAACTAAATGCCAGTTCTTCAGCTAGATTACTTGCAGCTGTTTGAATGAGAGATAATTGCAGAAGGCACTATTATGAAGCAGTTCTTGCCTTGTTAATATACCTTTTGTGTCATATTCCCCTTCTTTTCTGATGCCCCTCTACCCTTTTTTGCCTTATGTTCTTGTATCTCCTGGTCCTCTGGATGCTTTCCCATGCTTGTATTTACTCTTATGAACAGGTACATTATATAGATAAAAGAGGAATTTATTGTTAAGCTGCACCAAGCTGTCCCAGTAATGCATATCTAGATTGGCTTTATTTCTCGTTATCCTATTTTCTTTTTTTTAGCAATAAATTAATTAATTTCCCCAGGTGGAGTCTGTTTTGCCCTTGACTCTTCCCTGTAAGGCTACTGCAAAACCAGAACCTATTGCCCAGAGAGATGTTGGAATTTGACTCTATGAGTTTGTAACAACCTCCTGAGTATGCAAACAGGTACTGGAATATACTGATTTCTCAAATATTTTGTCCATGTCCGTAATGTTTTATCTTTCTTTATCTTCCCCATCCTGCTAGTGAAAAAGCATCTGAGAGAAAATATTCACATGTGATTAAAAGAGTGAACATGCATTAAAAGTGATGATTGATATTATCAAACAAATGTTTCTGTGGACCTACTCTGGGACTGTCCTTGGCTTAGCTGCAGCCTGAGTGGATTGGTAGGACAAAGCATTTGGTACGAAGGACCCGGTGTACAGCCTTATGCACGTTTGAGGAGTCTTGTATCACACTAGCTCTGGACTCTTGCTGTGCCTGAATGCTCACCAGCAGATGGGACAAATTAGGTGCCCTCCTGGATCTCTCTACCACCAATTAATTGATTGTTGTTCGAAAGAAATCTATTAGGTAGCCTCCAAGTCTGCTCTACAGTGTGCGCTGAAGTGCAGTGTGTGGGGACCATCATATGTTGCCCTTCAAAAGTGTACTTTGGATCCAAACTAAAACACAAATATAGACCCACTCTGAGAAACTGACTCTGACAAGTGTTGATGACAACCTATTTGCTCTTGCAAGCTGCAGAATTTTTTCTGTGCGCCTTCCTTCCCTTCCTCTCACCTTCTGGTCCCTTTCCTTTCTCCCAGATTTTTTTTTTTTCCCCTAGAATTGAAGAAAATCAGAAGTTCAGAGACTGTCAGAAAAAAACAAAACCTTGGTCATGGGTCTGAAAGAGCACAGTGTTTTCCCAGAACTGATTGTGCTTTTTAAATTTTATTTTTTTTTTCGTCACATGCCTGCTTTAATTAATTTTTTGAAACATTACTTCTGCTTGTAGTGACTTACTTTTAGTTCCAGAGCTTGGATGTTGTGTGTTTGAACTCAGGATCTATATGAGTGTCTGCAGAAACTGACCTGTTTGAAAGTCTTGAAACTTGGCTGTGCTAAATTGCTACTGTTGACCATCTGCTTTTGTACAAAAAAAACCAAAACGTTCTATTCAGGTAAACTGACTTAACATCTTTAAAAGAGTGTGGCAGAAAAGCCTTTTGGACTCCTAGTTTTCAATAGCTATTATAACAATGCCAGAGTCCCAGAAGGCTGTAAGGAAAGTTCATGTTGTGCTAGTATATTAAGAGGTAAAGTGAACAGTGAAATATTTGTAGCGTGGCAGCTTGACTTCAGTCCTTGTAAGATAATGGAATGGATGTTGTGGGTTGACAAACTTTGAAAATGACAGGTCTTTCTAAATTGTTTATGCTACAGTTCAAGCAAAGGAGAGTTTAGGGAGTCATAATGATCACCGTGGGTTTTTGGAACTTTTGTAGAGCTAGAACTTTACTTGTCCAGAGGAGCACACGTAACTTAATGCCAAAACTAGCCGTCTCCCTGACTGATTTGAAACATAGTGTTGAATTTTGTAGTAAAGGGATAATCTCAACGTATCTTGTAGCAACCTACAGAGCTGTGAGAAATATGTAATTCTTTACTATTCTCATCACCTTTTCCATCGATACCCGTATTTAAAGTTAGTTCAGTTGCTTCCTTCGCATAAAGCGTGTTTCCATGAGAGGGATCACATCCTCAGTACTTTTTGCCCTGAACTTAGGAAATCGAAAATAAATAAATAAATATACTGTATCATAGCAAAGAAAAGGAAAATTAGTATGTGCATGCTTATAAGATTACTTATGCAAAGTTCAGGTACTTGAAGAGAGGTCTAAACCATTCCTTTGCCTGATGGGTAACAGAGACCAGACCAGCATGGCTTTTAATTTCAGTTAAATACCTCTGGAGAGTCTTTAAATACCACACTTAAGCCTGGATGTCAGAAGAAAAAGACATTCTACTGTAGGAGGGATGATCCTTCCTTGAAAAGGAATGAAAAGATAAAGCAGAAAAACTTTAAATATACTGACCTGGCATTATAGAATCCCTCTTATTTAAGTTTCATGGAACATTTAAAAGACATCTTATTTTCTCTTTATATAACGTAATAAAGCAGGATAATTAGGGCTTCCATTTGCTGGAGAGAAAGGGTCCTAAATGTCTTTGAAATACATTGCCTTAATAATAACTTCTGAGGATAAACGAAAAGAGCCATTGGCTCTCAGACTGTCTGCAAGCAAAAAAGAGAAAAATGTTAGTAGGTGAATAGTCAAATATTTTAATTGCTTCAAGTATTGAAACGTTTCAGGATTGTACTGTTCTTCCTTGAAGTTTATTCATGCGAAATGTGTTTTATCTTACAGCTGTCCTTTTTAGTTGCTGCTTTTCTCTACTGTAATTTCACTTCTCGAGTATGCTAATGATATAAAGAGATTTGATAAGGTTAAGAATGTATAATAAAATATTTTAAATGGATTTTAGTAGAAGGATGTAATCCAAGTATTGCTATATAAAATGACGTGACAAAGTACCTACTTTTGCAGAAGTGTGAGCCATCTGAAGTTTTGTTTGGGAGGGAGACAAAAACTGGTGGGGAGAGGGAGGGACATGCTAAATAATTTTAAAAAGAAATGGCTACCACCCTACATGTGTTTAGGAAATCTTTTATGTATGTTCGGTTTTATTTATGACTGCATCTTTAAGTGCTATTACTCTATATCCCTATTTTTCCCATGATCTATATGTTTTACTTGGACTGGTTTGCATGGAGGTTCTAGCTGTGAATGTCGCATAGGAATTTGAGAAGTATGTTTGTGTTGCTCACCTCAGTTTTATTTGTTTTCTTCTGTACTCTCTCCTGTGTAGTTGTGTTCTGCTAAGTTTGTTTCCTTAGTGGGTAGAGTCTGGCAAGTGTATGGAAAGCTTTGTGGTTTTGACAGAATGCATCTGGTTTTGATTTTTGTGATCTGGCAGTAAGTAGTATGTCATCTGAGTAACTTGATTAGCATCAGATTTTTTTTTTTTATTTTTTTTTAACCTGAGGGAACCCTTGTAGCTGTAGCAAAGCATCCCTCCCATCTCCCTTGCTCAGACTGTAATTCTGAGCAAGCTGCCATTTGACAGAGATCTAAAGACCCTGAGCTGTGCCCAGTGCAATTACTAATACTCTTCAAGTTCTGTTCTGAGCTGCAGATGTGGAGAAATGCCAGCTTTCATTAGGATTTAATTATGTCTGGGGAACAGATTTCATGTGTAGTCGCCTTGGAGCAACTAGTTCCACTAACAGAAATGTGCTTGTGCTGAAAAATAGGTCTCAGTCAAGATCTCCCTTGTTGCAGAGAAGAGAGGGTGATTTTGATATCATTCCTGTTCGAAGAGCTAACCCTTCTCCCATCAGTTCTGAGGAGCACAGGGTGTATCTTTCTTCCTAAGTCACTGAAGGTGCAGAAATTATTAATCTTTTGGGCTAGAAAGAACTTTGTTGTTGGGGAATCTGGAGCAGGCAGACAGGTCTAGTGATGCCAGTCACATGCAGGTGGGTGCTGGTCTAGACGGACAGATGTCTTGCAGCAGGAAATCTGGTGTGTAGTACTTAGTGAGGCATCTACTCTGGTGCCGACAAGTTACCACAGCATTTCACAAAGGTCATAACAGTGGATAATTTTTTGAGAATTTTTTCTCTAATCACTCAGGACTGTGCTTGGGAAATAAATGTATGACATTCTTCCATGCTGTTTTGGAGAGGACTGTGTGGCTGTCTTTACAGTATAGCACTGTAATAGAGTTGGAAAATGGTGAGAAAATGCAAGTGGCAGGTCGGCTTTCCTTCCGGACTTTGGGAACTTGTGATCTGGTCTGTGCAGCTTTGGGGTTTCTTTAAGGCAAATTGAATCAGCAGCTTGTCCTTGAAGTACAAGTGAAAGGATCTGAAGGTGTTATTAGAAGTTGATGACTGGAGATGAGATTGGGCTTGCTATGTGGGCTAAAATGACAACAGAAAATACAGTAGAAAAGAAAGCTCTCTGAAGAAGGGAGGAAAAAAAAATAATTTTAATCTCCTGTAACCTACACCTGTACATTCCTACTTCCTCCTGCTTTGCATCTGTTGTTTTGTTCTGTTGGTTTTATTCTTGTGGGTTTTTTTTTGTTTGTTTTGGTTTGGTTTTATTTTTCCTGAGAATTAAAGTTACATAGATACAAGCTCAAATCTATTGAAGTAGCATTTAATTCCAGGAATTTGCAGCTTGAAACTACCAAGATTCCCCCACACCTCCTTTTTTTGTTTTAAACTGTTGAATTTTTCAGCTGTCACCATACCTTTAAATGAATTTTTATTTTTTTTTTTTTCTGTTTTTTTTCACTGTTTCTTCATGAGGTTTTGATGCCCTGAAGCCCTTACATGCTCTTTTTGACTAATTTCTGTGACTGGCAGCAGATATGGGCCGTGATATCTCGTCACTCAGAAAGAAATGACAGACTAGCTATTACTTAAAGCCTTCTCAATAATGTAACC
Source organism: Baryphthengus martii (assembly GCA_013396935.1). Lineage (NCBI taxonomy): Eukaryota > Metazoa > Chordata > Aves > Coraciiformes > Momotidae > Baryphthengus > Baryphthengus martii. Next base: position 38,134 of record VWZK01022540.1, on the reverse strand, counting down.
CTGGCATACATCAAGTTCTTAAAAAGGAGCTTGGTATGACATCTAGAAAGTGTTAATTCAATTGTTTTGAATTGTGAGAAGTGGATGGAAAAGAGTTTATATGCCCACCATAATCAAGTTAGTTGCCTCATGTCTCTGTCTTCCTCATTCTTCCCTAGGCTGAATAAAATTTCCATACCTTATATATTGCCTTTTCCAGGTCTTTCTAGAAAAAGTCACTTTTAAAATCCATGTAGTAAAGTGTAAGTCTAATCGAAACAGCAATTTTAATAAAGGGTGGTGATTTTAGAGGCTTTTTCTAGGATGAAGGTGGATGGGGGAAGAGATTGTAAATTCTAGTCTGCTTTTCAGTAGGTAGGTGTTACAGTTGCCAGGCAGTGGTATATTTTTAAGTACAAGTTATACTAAGAAAGGTAACCAAGTTCTATATCCCATCTATCTCACTTTTCAGCTTAACTCAGGTGTAGCTCCTTTGAAACTTGTCAAATAAAATTAATTGAAGGAAGATCAGGTCTCTTACTTCTATCCTAGCTGAGCCATGGTTTCTTTTCATGAGGAGTATCCTTAGTTTAGAGCGTTCAGGTAATAACAAGTACCTCAGAACAAGTCTTTTTACTGATGATATGATAGAATCTAGGAAGTTACTGGCATTTCAGCACTATTTCAGTACCATTTCAGTGAGTTGATGCTGTACTTTTAGTTTTGAAAAGATGTGTGGTGCAGATCTGGGTTTGGGAAGATAGGGAACAGATTTTTAGGTTAAGATGTGGTGCTCAGTTTTCCTGCTAACTGCTAGATTTATTGCAAGTGCATTTAAAAAGTAAAGAAGCTATTGCTGAACGTTCCTAGAGGCTTTTTTTTCCCTCTACATGTGTACTGCTCTGCTACTTTAGCTTTTTTTTTTCTTCGAAACAGTCTCTCTGGAAACAGTATTCTGCAACTTGCTTCTCTCAGCTGAAGGAAGCTAATTTGACTAACAGGCTAGGTAGGTGGACTTTACTGTCTGGTGCTTAACTTGGTTTTCGTTAAAGCTACATATTTGCTGGGTACCCTTCTCTCACGTTCTAGCAGACCCTTCTTCTCTTCTTGAAGTGATCTCAACACCATCCAAATCCTTCTGTGTACCTGACACAACCTGTGCCTTGGTTGCAGTAAAATTCTAGAGTTAAACTCTCTTGAAAAGTTTGCTTTGCATAATAAAATTGCTAAACTTGATTTCCCCCCTCACAGTACTGTCTCAAGTTACTAAATGAGAACTGACTCATAAGTTTTAATAGATGCAGAGTGTTCTCAATCTTGATTCTTGACTGATATGTCTTCTATCTTGCTTATATCAAAGATATGTTGCATCAGAACTGTGCACCACCGACCAAGAATATGGCTGAGTAAGACTATCCCAACCAGAAAGGTTGAGTGAAGCCTTTATGTATAGGCAGAAGAGGGAAATCCAAGGTCTTTCTGAAAATACTAGTTCTTACTCTCTCTGTGAGTGAAACTTGAGGCATCCTTAATCACTCTGAAGATAACTGTGCCCTGCACCTTACTAGCTCTGTCTGCAGTTGTTCTGTATTACACTATTAGTGGCAACTGAAAGGAGATGAAAAGGGTATTCGTCTTGATGGGTCAATTGGGGATATTTTTGTAACATAGATCTAATGCCTCTTTGTTTAATTAAAGATAAATTCATAGCTATAAAAGTGTTGCTAGTGTAAAGATAACATAATCTGCATTAGAAATCATCACTGGAGGGTCAGCTTTTTCCACTGTGATCCCTGAAACAGTTCTGTCCTTTCATACAGAGGAGAAAAAAACCCAGTAAATTACAAACAACCATACACTCAGACTTAGTAAAGATTTATTTTTAACAATTGTACCTATAACAGAGATTGAAGTTAGTCCTACATTGTAATAGTGATCTTAAATGTTGTTACGCTTTGACATTGCTTATATAATATCTCAATTTTTCTTTCTTCTTTAAAAATGATATTTATTAGTAACCATGGTTTAAATAACAGAGTAACATTTCCAGTGGTCAAAATTTTAAGTTATCTGGCTGTGAATTGAAGGTGCAATCCATAATACACCCGGACATGAGCCCAACAGAAACCCGTCAAAGAACCACAACAGAATGAAAAACAAAGCCAAATCTCCCTAGTTTGGCTGTTACAGGAATTTCACTTATGATACTTAATCATTCTGGTTGGTGAGAGCTGTCAAATTTATTCCCTCAACCAGCTACAATGTGCGATTTGTGTTTGTTGGTTTTTTAAAGTATTTTTGATATAGCGTATCTAATTGTACTTTACTGTAAAGGTTGACTGTGGATCCTTGCCAAGATTTTTCTCTGCTGCTTTTGGTTCACTATGTCTGTTTGAGCCATAATATCAGTTAACCACCTTCTGACAGCAGATGTATGGTTTCAGATACTCTTGGAGTCCATTGCCTGTGTTTCTTTTGTAGGCAGGACTTAAGTGTTAAAAAGTGGTGGGAAGGGTCTGTTCCTATTTTGATCAGAGCATTCTCTCTCTCGTGCCCTAAAGCATTATGAGATCTGGCCCATCTGCATTGAGGATTACTGAATGGTGTTTTTTCCTCAAGTTTGAATTTTAGTTTTGAATAAGATGAGATTTGGAAGGGGAAAAAAAGTGAAATGTGTTTTTGAGAGCTCATTAAGTCTGTTCATTCTAGATCTGTTTGCTATTAACAAAATTTTGTGGTTCTTCTACGTCAGGTACAGGTTTCTCTGAGCTCCTCTTTCTTTTTATGGGGGCAGGCATGGGCCTGGAGCAAGGAGGCCCATGGGCCAGAAATGAAGAAGCTGATTTGTATGCCTGTTTTATACTGCCTATTATGTTGGCTTCATTGATGATTACTTACTGGTGATTGGCTGTTCAGTGTGCTCAGATTCAATGGAACAGGAATATGATTTTATTTCTTTTTCCAAATGTTCAGTTTTATAGTTAGGATGCCTAAAGCTAATTTTTACTTTTCTAAAAAAAAAAAATTATTAATCGAAGACTGACAAATCGTTGCTTCTTGTCTGTTTTAAATTCATGCTAAAAGCGCGGATAGAGGTGATTTGCATAGGCAGTTAATAATTTCTATTTTCAACAAACTGTTAGGTTTGTAAATATTATTTTTTTATTCCTGCTTTTCAAATCTTATGAAAATTTGTAAAGACATTTCACATATAAATAGTTATTTTTTATAAACTTGTCTGAAACTGTAGTTTCACTGGTTTATGTGCTGTGGAAATGTGCTTTTGAAGACTTGCAGCAAGGTTGAAATTGTATTATCAAAACAAGAAGTTCAAAAAAAAAAGTAAATGCACAAAATTAAAAAAAAATGCAGAGTTAGAAATGCTGTTGAGCAAAAACATAGTATGGTGATAGTACTCTGTTATCCAGGGAGCGATGACATTTCCACACTCCACAAGAGCATTCTGTGTCTTGTTCAGATTTCTTTAGTTATGATGTCAATTTGATTTAAAGAGATACATAGGAGCTGATGTGTACAATTTTCAAACTGAAAGCAGAAATTCCAAGTAATTCCTTGTAATCATAGGGTTAGCCTGAGTTGATGACTTTCAGAATTTTATGCCCTGGTGAGATGGGGAATTCTCTCTAAGGGAGCATTACATACACCCTTAAATTATCAACCATTTTATGCCATAGAGTCTCTAAGAAAAAATATAAATTTGAAAATGTGTCTTAAAACTGCGTTTGCTAAAAGCGTACATAGTTATTTGAAAGGTGTCTTATGTTCATATGTGTTGCCGAGATGACCATTATCTATGCAAGAGAAACATTAATATATTGCTCGAGTCTGGAAGAACTTTGTGAAATTCCTCAGAGAATGTGCCAAGACAACTTGCACTTGATGTGGGTTGCCTCTGCAAATTCTGTCAGATGTCTCCGCTTCTAGTGCAACTTGGAATTACAGCTGAATATATCCAAAGAATAGCTGGTTTTTATGGAAGCCATGAGTAAGTATGTCAGAAGTTTTTTAGGAAAAACAAAAGTATTTTTTCTTACATATTCAACTGGTATACTAACTTTTCATAAGCTCTACAAAATAAGAGGAAACAGTTATGCATCTTATAAATGAAAAGATAAAAAAAAAAAAGTAATATATGTATATAATACCACTCACAATGATGCAGGCTGAGGCTGCTGGGGCCAGGGAGTAGCTCTGGGGCATGATCTGGGCAGTGAAAGAAGGGACAGCAATGCCTGAAGGAATGTGAGCTGGACACAGCCCTGAGAGCCAGGGGAGAGCAGGGACTGCCGTCTCTGCAGAGGATCAGTCAGATCCCACTTAGATATTGCCTCTGCTTTGGGTCCCTGATACAAGAACAAGACTGACAAACTGGTGGGAGGTGAGGGCAAACCACTGAGGCAGTGGGGCTGGAGCCATTGCCCTGGAAGGAGAGACTGCAAGACAAGAGCTGCTTTAGCTGGGAGGGGGGAATGGCTACAAGGTCACCCAACAACAGCCCAAGAGGTGAAGGAGATGAACCCAGGCTCTTCACAGTAGTATGTGGAATAGGGGAAGTTCAAACTGAGTATAAGGAAGAAATGTTTTTCCCACAAAGACAGCCCAGCAGTGGTGCCGGGACCCATAGATGTTGTGCCATCTCTAGCCTTGGAAATTACCAAGCCCCATCTGGATAAGACCCTGAGTAGCCTGATCTGAGCTCAGAGCTGGCTGTCCTTTGGGCAGGACTTGGAGTGGAGATCTCCTGTGGTCTCTTCCTGAGTATCTATTATCCTGTATGTATACATGTATGTGTGTAGGGTGTCATCTTTGTTTTGAGTAACAATAGTACACAGACCCATTGAGAGTGCCACCTTTTGTTCCCAAAAGTCAGGATTAGACTGTGGAAATATGATGCATAGTGCTCTTAAAAACTAAAGCCTCAAAGTCATATTTGAAATAATAATGATAATAGTAATAATATAGTCATTTCTACCTACATACACAAGAAAGCAAGCAATTATATATCTGGACTTGGGAAACAGCCAACCAAACTGGAATCTGAAGACTCATATTTTCACCTTTTCCTATGGCTTGTCTTTTTGTGAGTGGCACTGGGCATGGATGTTGTGGTCTTGCTCCAAGTGGATAGTTGGTGATGTTTGAAATACTTAGGTTTTTAATATAAAGTAGCAGAGAACAATTCTTAAACTTTCAGCTTTTTCTTTATGGTGCTTGAGGAATATGTGAAAATGTTTAATTTTTCTTCTTTACAGGCAGGAATGTAGTTTAACCTTCAGCAAAGAGCTAGTTGCAATAGTAATGAACCTCTGATTTCATAGAATCGTAGAATCATCAGGATTGGAAGGGACCTTGAAGTTCATCGAGTTCCAGCCCCCCTACCATAGGCAGGGTTGCCTCCCACTAGACCAAGTGATTTCTCTCTTTTAGAGACAGATTCATCCATCAGGTTCTGTGTGCAAACTTAAAAGTGCTTACAGAGTACTTTCCCATATATACTAGAGCACAGCTGCCATTCTGAGTAATTAATATAATATCGTTCAGATGGGTGCTATGTCTTTATTTCCAAGGTCAGATGACCTCTCTTGCTTATATTCTCTTTTTGTTTATGGCATTTTATGTAGGTTATTGATTTTTGTTTACTTGCTGCAAATTAAGTGGTTGTTGAAGGCCTAGTGAGAAAAATCAGGCACACTTTTTATTTCTCAAAAGAAATAAAGAATAAAAAAAATGTGTGGGTTTTGGTAGTCTTCCAGCTACCATGTATGAAAAGGGATTTAGTGCTTCACACCCCCAACTTTAATAGGCAGTTCTTTAAATTACTGTCCTAAAGACTGATTGTTAAGCAGTCAAATAAATGTACTTAGAAGCTTACTTTTCGTTGAAGGTTATTGGGGCTTAGGTGACCTAAGGGCATTCATTCAGATATACAGTTTTATAAGTAAATTTATCTTCTTTTTTAACAATTAACATTTCTGTTTTTTAAAAAATTGAAAATACATTTTAAAATAATATTTAAAGTTTGTGAAATTGAAAAGTGGAATCAAATTAAAATTAATGGAGGAAAGGCAAACAGAAATGAACTTTTAAGTAAACCTTAAAGTTTCCTGCTCATCCACTCAAAAGCCACAAACTTGAATATTTCGGGATATCAATATTTGAAATTAACCTGAGATTATTCTTCGAATGAGGACGGTTTCACAACTGGAACTTTGAAAACTTTCAATTTGAAAAAGGAAGATGGGGCTCTCGGGTGGTTTTTATCAGTATTTTGTATGATTTGTAATCTCTGTGATTTCGAGCAGCTAGACATATCAGCGATGCTGTCTGTCCACAGTATGCACTCTGTTGCAAGCCTGTAGTAAGACTTCTAAAACAGGATCACACATTTTCAGATTTTATCAGAAATTTTGTTGTTGTAAATATTGTGGCATTTGATATCTTATTTGACTTGAGATGTAGGTCATCTTCATGCAGTTGAATTTTGCCTTCTTTTCTAACAACATAATTCAGTTAAAGATGTCTCAGGATACATTTGATAAAGATTTCAGAAAGTTAGCCATCATGTTTTGTTTATGTATAATTTAATTTTTTTCAACTAGTATTGCCCTTTTCCTGTGGGTGGCCAGTGACGCTTAGGTGTGAGTCAGGGACTACTTCAAATGCAGCAGATTTAAGGTGGAATTTTTAAACAGTCCTCTATTTTAGCCTAGTTTTGTGTACATGCAAAGCAGTGGGAATTCTATAACTGACTTTAATGGAAGCAAGAAATCTTGCTTGGGATGAACTTTTCAAAAGGCTGTGAAATGACTTAACTTCTTCACCCTTCTTTTTGTGGGATTAAAATGGAAGCTCTCCAATATTGTTGTTTTTATTTACTGAAATAGTATGTCTTATGCCTCAAGGAGGAGAGTGGTTTGTTAGTTCTGGCACACACTTGCACTCACACCTGTATTCTGCCCATTCTTTCCTGATTTCTTGGGAATCTTAGCTAGAAAAGTGTTACCTTGTCGCTGGAGGCTTTTTACTATCATAACTGGGTGGTTAAATTGCTCTGCCAACAGTATTGAGGCATATTTCTAGTCCCTTACAAGCTCCTTTAGCTAGAAAAAAATGAATGAGTTGTTTCATAGTTATTTTGGAAAAGGCTTGGTTTGTGTAGAACATATTTTAATCTATTCAGTTAATGTGATTTATTAGCTGTATTTTACAAATGCATTTTTTATATGCTGCAGGATACACTATGCATTTTTCTCCCTTTTGATGAGGATGGGAAAGGCAAGCCTTAGATGTTAATCAGCATGCTAGATTTGCACACACTATGTATGCATTGTTCCTGAAAATGAGAAGATCTATCAGGAACAAGAGCCAAGATGCATTTTGTTTCCTTTTTTTTTAAAAAGAAAAATTTTAAAGGCTAAGACATTAGATGTGACAAAGACAAGTGTTTGCTGAGCAGGAAGCCGCACCCACTGGATTTCCCGTGGAAGTATAATGCCAGCAACTCCCACTTAGCCTTGCCTGCCTGTCAACTCTTCTAACAGCAGGCCACTGAATTACTGTGGCTTTCTTGTTACAGCAAGTTATTCGCATCGCCCTTTTGCACAGAGCTCATTTAGTCAGAAAAATGTCAGCTTAACCTCTTTGCCTCATCTTAGCAGATTTTGTTGAAGTTCTATTTTACATTCACATCCATTTTTTTATTTGGTATTTAAGACATGCTTTTATAAATTCTTCAAGTTAGAAGTCTTTCAGCGGGTACCTTTTCTTTTAGTACTTACCAATGTCACAGCTTAGAGCTGTATTTTGCTTACCGATATATGGTTTGACTTAGAGACCTAAAAGCACATAAAATGTCCATTTTATGACATTATATTTTAAAAACATAGGACAAAGTTCAAAATAGCTGAGGCTGTTACATAAAAACGAAAACATCTCAGCTATCTAGGCCTGTTTGTTCAATAAATTTGTAGAAGCTAATCTGTATTGTTACAGAGTTTTCCTGTTTCTATGGCCTGCATATTTATTATTAATGGCAGACCTCTCTAGTAATGATAAGATCTTTTGTGATTTTTAATCAAAGTCAACAAGGCTAAGATGCCTCACTGGTCTCAATGTGGTCATAGTTACAGATATTAGTAGTGTTTTTTCTGTGTTTTAGGAAAGGTGTTTGGTACAGAAGCCATCTTAAGTGGCTATAGATACATTCCATGAAGTTAACTGTGTTTTATCTAGCTGTCATGTTCTTCTCTGGAGAGAAGGAACATGTGCTTCAGATACCCTGAAAGTGCATTTTTATTTTTAATGATTTTTTCAAAAAAATACGTAGGTGACTAGCTCAGCTGAAGATACTGTACTGAAGTGTACTATGCGTAGCTATCATGTATGTGAGCAGTTGCAGATTCCTGTGATAGGACTAAATCTGTCATTTTACATTACAGCATCCTTCCTTTGCACCAAGTTAGTGAGCTGTAGGAAGAGCAGTAGAGCAAAGGTGGAATATTTCTGTTGTATCTCTACTGTAGCTGAGACCCTGGCAAAAGTGAGCTTTTCTAACGTGAGCCTGCCAGTGTCATTGAAATGTCACAGCAGTCCATAGAAGCATCTCCAAGGGGTCCACAGAAGTAGAGGATTGCAATCCCCAAGGGGATCATAGTTGATTACTGTTGTTGGAGATCATTTATATACTGTTGTGCTGGCTGTCATCTGACTTCAGAGCCAATGAAGTCAAATGTCTGTCTACTGGGGAAGGAAAGCTGCCTTTCGTTGCTTCTGTTTATTGACTCCACTTTTTTTTTTAAGAGTAACATCAGAGCCTTTTTTTTTTTTAATTTCTTTCCAGCTGTGGTAGACAAAATGTCAATAGAATAAGTGACCTACTCACCAGAACTTGCCATGAACCATTTGGTTGGACCGCCTGAGGGGGAGGTAAGCGAGGAGCCAGCGAATGCAGCAGTGAACGAGTCAGTGGAGGCTGACCTGGAGCACTCAGAGGTGGAAGAGGAACAGCGGTATGCAACTCGCTACCCAAGGCATACAAACAGCATCCAAGGAGGCCTGTCTGGGCAGGAGGAGGAAGGGATGTTAGCTCGGTCAGCCAGCACTGAGAGTGGTTTCCACAATCACACGGATACTGCAGAAGGGGATGTGATAGCCACAGTGGAGAGCACTGATGACACAGAGAGAGTTCAGGAAAATGAGGATGAGAGCGCATACGCTGTGCAGTACAGGCCCGAATCTGAGGAGTATACGGAGAATGCCGAGGCTGAGCACGGTGAGGCCATTCATAACCGAACATTGCCCAATCACTTACATTTCCATTCCATCGAACACGAGGAAGCCATGAACGCAGCATACTCGGGTTACGTCTACACACATCGGCTCTTCCACCGAGGAGAAGATGAACAGTATGCTGAGCCTTACGCTGACTACGGACTGCAAGAGCATGTGTATGAGGAGATAGGAGATACACCAGACCTCGATGTTAGGGAGGGGATTCAACAGTATGAACGCGAAAGGGAGGAAGCCGACAATTACCGCAAGGAGGCACTTGGTGCGCGCCTTCACCATTATGATGAACGATCTGATGGAGAGTCTGACAGCCCTGAGAAGGAGGCAGAGTTTGCACCCTACCCGAGAATGGATAGTTATGAGCAAGAGGAGGACATTGATCAGATCGTAGCAGAGGTGAAGCAGAGCATGAGCTCTCAGAGCTTAGACAAGGCAGCTGAAGACATGCCAGAGGCGGAGCAGAGTTTGGAGCATGGTCATAGTCTTCCTGGCGGCGGGCATGAAAGTAACGGCCAGCTCCCAGCTGGTTCTCGAGTTACATCTAGCTCAGGAGAATCTGTGCAGCGCTACAGCAAGGAAAAGAGAGATGCAATTTCCCTGGCCATCAAGGACATTAAAGAGGCTATTGAGGAAGTGAAGACAAGGACCATCCGTTCTCCTTATACCCCTGATGAACCTAAGGAACCTATCTGGGTGATGAGGCAGGACATCAGTCCAACCAGGGACTCTGATGACCAGAGGCCACTAGATGGAGACGTGAGTATACAAAGCTTTCAGCTCCCGGGTTGTGTCTGTCTTGTTTCTTTGATTGTGACATACATGGCAGCGAAGTAGGGTGCCTTGTGTTCTTCTTCTGTGACTTGCCCTTCAGTAAAGTATGTAGTGCTTTGTCTATTTTAAATTCATACTCTAGAAACTATGTAAGAGGTAAGCTTGTGCCTTGTCAGAGGAACAATTTTTTCTTTATGAAGCACTGCTGAGCCCAGTTATACTGTACGAAAAATTGTCACGTGAAACTCTTTAGTTACTTTTCTGAAACAAATGCTGTTGCATTTTTTACTGCCGTGGGATATTTTAGAATGGCTACCAGACACTTTGTCTTCTATTGTCTATCCATGTGTGTTTCTATTAACTCTAGAATTCACTTTCTGTCACGTAACAATCCTAACAGTTCCATCAAAAATCTGTTAATATTCTTTATGATAATATCATAGATCATTCATATTCCAAAAAAAGCTGCAATTTTTTTTCGTACTTGAAGACTCTCGAAATGTGTTATAAAACTGAGTATATTACATTATCACTTCAAAGTGTATTCACTCTCTTCAGCAACCTATGCATCGAAGGCCATTGTTCAGATTTACAGCATCAGCATTTCTGAAATTCTGTACTTTTGGCATGAGTCTTAACTTGGATCAGAATCAGTTCCCAGTTTGTGGTTCCAACTGCCTATATGATAATCTTTGTGGATTTTCTGTGTTTCTTATAAAATAAACTCATGAACAACTGTTAACTGCATTAAATCTATGCCTGATACGAAGAAAAGCTGGTAAGCTAAATTTATTGGCCAAAAATAGTCTATCATATGGACCTATGCCATTACTTCAAGGATAACCGCCTTGCAGACATCTGCTCCATCCTCTTTATTGCTGTGGAATGTTTTTTATGACCTTTGATTTTTTTAGAAGAACACTAAAAATAGAACTTTTTGTGTATTGTTTGGTGTTTTAAACTGAATTTTGTAATGTTGTAGAAATGCATCAGAGCTATCCAAAACACCTCAGCCTCTGCAAAAAGAATTCGGATGGTGCAAAAAGATCACATACCGTATTGATCTATGACAGGCTTCTGTCTTTTTTTCTCTGCCTTCAAAATGCTGGAGGCTGCTATTCTACAAATAGGAAGAGATTTTTGAAGCATGGTGTTTGAGTTGCTGAAAAAGCATGCAAGCTGATTGAGACATGTAACTTTGAGGTTTGTTTTTTCCTTGAAAGCTGCTGGAAATGCATAGTAATGAGTATGTTTGGGGGTTGTTTTGGTTTCTTTATTCCTTCATAGTTTCATTGAAACTTTTCTTTTAAAAAAAACCTGTATTGCAAAATTACTTCTACAAATATTTTTAAAATTATATCTGTTACAGAGTTGATTGTCAGTCACATGGAGGGCTAAAGCAAGTTTCTCAGATTGTTCTGTATGGAAGAACAATTATTTTAAACTTAAAATAATAATAATAAAAAAAATTTGTAAACATTTTCCAAAACCTGTAATTATTTATCTCCACTTTGTCAAATAGATCACATTCTCTTTTGCTGTACATTGTATTCACCATGTTGTCTGTGTGTGTAAGTGCTCTCGTTATCTGGGAGGGTCAAAGAACTTTCTTTTGCTTCCTGGTTGATTGTGATACCCGATACCATGAAGGTCACAGAGACATTAGATTGTGGATCTTGAGAGCAATGAACCCTTCCTGAAGGTGCTCTAGCTGCTCTCCAAAATCTTGCTGCACCTTTTGGAATTTAACTTTTCTAAGGTGAACTGGTAGGACTCAGCCTGATATGTTCATGTAGTAAACAAAACAGGTGTTTCCATTGACCTGTATTTATATTAGGTATCGAAGTATGTAGGGGCTTCCATTTTGCACTAGAAGTTAATTTCTCATTTAGTATTTTTCATAGCCTGTCAGATATGAACCTGAGATTTTCAGTGCTGGCTGTAATCAAAACAGTGATGTGTAATGACAGTTAGTATGGCTTAGTGCTAAGATAAATGATGTTTGTAGATGTGCAGTCTGTATTCTTTGAAACAGTAAGTAAATTAAGCTTATAGTTGAGAAGATATGTAGCAGATTGAGGGGAGTACATGTTGTAGAAGAAGGGACTTGGGATTGGGTAGGAATTTTGTTTTTCACTGAAGATTTGATGTATATTTGCTTTTCTAGATTCTTTCATTCAGGTGCCAACTCATGGACATTCTGCTTTCTTTAACAAAACATTCCTAAACTTGCTTAGCAATAAATTGGGCAGAATAAGATTATTTTGACTAAGTGGCCATGTGTCACAGAGGCACCCACAAAACAAACAGCAGCCACTATCCAAAATGGATTGTTGCAACCAGGGCTGCAGAGCACTTCTTCTGGCCCAGTATAACTTCAGATGTCTATTGGGAATTAACTAATACACAACTAATTTCTAAACCATAAGGAAAGATGAACCAAAATGAGCATACACACACTCATAAAGGGGAAACCTCCCACACCAGAGTGCCCTAGATATCACTCACCTAAAGGTGGGGGCCAGGCTCACTGAATCAACAGAGACTCACTCAAACCATGCAAGTATTCTTGGATAGTGTGTCCAAGGGGAGGGTCCAACTGCTGGGCCAGCTGCTCTGCGAAGAACTAACTCATGTGACTCTCAGGCAGGACCCCATTTATACCCTACTGGGGACTGTGCTATGGTCATTCTAATGGGTTGAGGGGACAAGACCAGCCCCTGAGCCTATTTACAAAGAGTCTGGACCCTGAGGCACCAGTCAAGTACCATGAGGTGCACGGATGCATCTTAATGGCCAAGGCATCAAACTGCTCTGACTGAGGTGCCAAACTGCTCCAGCATACTCTGTGTGCTTTGTCTGGTTTGTCTGCTGGGGAAGCTGCACCTGCCACGATGACCGTGACCGCAGTCACCATTTGATTGATTTCCTTGGAGTGGTAGTGCAGTCAACTCTTACCTCCAAAATTAAAAGGGGGTGCAGTCTCAGGGAGGTTTAGTGCTCATTGTGCATCATCATTCCAATATCCAATATGTGAGCAGAGTTCCAAGAGAGAAAATTTAGCATTAACACAGATTTCACTATCACATGTCAAATGTGGCTTAGTGCAACACAATTACAATAATCATCACAACCAGCATTAAGAAATAACAAATTTATCAAAACTTTCCCCTAACAATTGGTCCCCAGCATAGCAACAATTGTTTTTGATTCCATTGCCAGTTTCTTCATCGCATTGCTCTCAACGTGAAGTGACGTTGATAGGTCCAGGATGTGCACGCTGTGTTACTGACAGTGTTGTTTCACTCCCCACCCCGTGGCATAAGTGCATCACTCAGGCGAGTCTGCATTGTTCCCCAGTCCTGGCTGTCACCAGTGAACACACCAAGGTGATTCACCTGTCCGTTGTCCTGTAAAAAAACCACAGGGCTGCCCTTGGCTTAAAAACCAGGCTTCAAGACAGAAGTTGGGGACTACTCACCAAGTGCTAATACAGTGGGTTTTCCCATTCACATCCAGGGCTTCCCTGGATTTTGCCAGGGTCATAATACTAATGGAGAGTAGCTTCCCATTACAGGTTGGCCCACATGGGCATGTAGGGGAGACTGGTGTCTTTAATCACTGCCAATCTCTAGCTTTCCAGGCTTTTGTACGACCCGTTTCCCACTGAGTGGCTCCGTTGTCTGCTGCCAGCAGGAGAACTGGTGATTCCCCCACCAGTGCACTACCTTCACCCTCTTCTGTCTGCTTTATATTGCCGACTGGATCCCATAAAGCAGGCAGATGCATCTATGAAGCATAACCCTTTGCTGTTACTTGTGAGAGCAGCTGTTAACACATCCATTGTTAAATGCCACTGCCCATCAGGTTTATCAACTGGACAGACTGGAGAATTATTATTATCCGTCTCTTCTCTCGGTTGCTAATCACTCCTTTGATGCCCAGTTTAGCTGCAGCTGGTGAGGGGGCTGGAGAAGAATGACAACGCAGGTCACTTTAGATTTCGGCAGTGCAGGCGTGAGCTGCAGGATCCTAATGCGAGCCTCTTTCACCCCTTCAGCTCCTGAAACTCCACACTCAGCCACTGGGCAGGTACCACTGCCTGCCTGGTAATACATCGAATCCCAAGATATTCCACTTTTAAGGACTTAGGACCACCTCCATATCTGTCATCCACTTTTCCCCTGGTAGCCAAAACTGAGTTTGAGCCCAGGAACATTTTCCTGCTGTATCCGTTACCCTTATCATGTTTATGGCTTTCCTCACGGGCTTGATTCCTAGCTCTTCAGCTAGTTGCTTATTTAGAACACTAATTTGGACCCCTGTGTCAATGAGGAACTCTAAACTTACTCGCTGTGAACTCACAGGAGTGTGTATGTAAGGTTATGGTAGCAGATCGTTGACAAGAATTCACTGTGCCAAGTGGGCGGCCTAAATCCTGCACCACGGCTTCCAGATTTTTTGACCCCTCCTCTTGCAGGGTTGTGACAGTGTTACCTATGCTGTCCTGTGGAGGAGCGGTTGTTGCCCGTGTTTCCCCCAGGTCCCTTGTTTTCTCCTCTAGCTATTTCAGCAGTGCCTAGATATGATTGGTGGTCATTCGGTGCAGCACTGCCTGAGATAGTCCCTGTGCTATCGCTTTTTGCCACAGGTCATTCCTTGCTGGATCATAAGTTTGAACTAGTTTGCCTCAGGAGAGTTTAAATTCTTGCAGGGGTGGCTGGTCAGAGTAAGGTTTGCGGCTGACTTCTCGCACTCTCCTGCTCCTGCCGTCGGTGCCACCGCCTGGATCAGCCCATCCCAGCTCGTGCCCATATGTCATTCTACTGGAGAATGTCTCTGCCCAACTCATCATGTGCACTGGCACATTCTGAGAATTTTGCCAGTTACTTTCTATGGTCCTCTGAATCCTTTCTCTGAGAGCCTGGATGTAGATCTTTAAAATGTCTGGTAGCCCTTTAATGAGCGGCCGAGGTGGTCGGGGTCCACCAGTGCAGCTGACAGGGTCCCACACCACCCTCTCTCATACCTCACCTGGATGCAGACGGCCTTTTGTACTCCTAATGCCAGCTCCAACAGTCCTGCCACCCGGATAACCACCGGCTTCTCCCCTTTCCATAGGATGCACACCCCTAGCCCAATAAGCCACTCGTGATGGGATCAACTGGTTGCCTGCCGGGCCATCGCTCAGAAACACTCCAGGACCCCAAAAACAGCTGCCTCCTCATCACTCAGAAGTATCCAGTCACCTCCCAGTGAAGAGACTCTCCACAAATACTCCATTTCAGTTTCACCTGGCTTGCGAGAATACCTGTCCTGGAGCTCACAGAGCTCAGAGCCCGACCAGGGGGTGGTACGGGCAGTGGTGCAGGAGTTCTTGCCACGCAGTCCCATGTGCATCTCTGTTTTCACAATAGATCGCACCTCTTTTTCCTCTATTTCCTCAGTTTCATCAGGAATATTTTCATCAGGGTCTCACCAGCTGTCTCTATCCGAGTCTTCCAGGTTTGTGCCCGTGATTAACATGTGAATTTGGACAGCCCTGGCGGAATTTTTGACTGCAGCAGCATCAGCTCAATGAACAAATGTGTCCAGTCCTTTTCTCTTTTCAATTCTCTCTCCAGGTACTGAGCTTTAGATGCTAAAATCTGGGAATGCTCTGGCGCCGGAACCAAACATGCGCCCAGGATGGCGCACGTGGCCCCTTTGCCTGTGCCACTCCAAAACCTTATGGGGACTTGTCCCAGTTTCACCACGACCTCTGTGAGGTTGGACCACTTCTCCCTTGCCCATTTTACATCTGGGGGAGCAGGCGCACGGTTGTGCCTCTGTCGCAATTCCTCTATTGACATCCTATCAACTACGCCAATAATGTCACAGAGGCACCCACAAACAAACAGAAGCTTCTGTCCAAAATGGTTTTTTTTGCAACCAGGGTTGCTTCTGACCAAATGTAAGTTTGGTTGTCTTGGGAATTAACTACTACACCACTAGCTCCTAAACCTTAAGGAAAGATGAGCTAAAATAGGCAGGCACTTCCTCATGAAGGGGAAACCTCCCATGCAAGAGTGCCCAAGATATCACCCAAAGAGGGGGTTGGGGAGCTCGGCTCACTCAATCCATGGAAGTATCCAACTGCCATGCCCTGCCACGGGAGGATCTGACTGCTGGGCCAGCTCTGTAAAGAACCAACTCATGTGGCCCTCAGGCAGGACCCCATTCATACCCTATTGGAGGGTGTGCTATGGTCATTCTAATGGGTTGAGGGGACAAGCCTAGACAAAGCACAGACAAGCCCAGCCCCTGAACGTGTTTACTAAGGGATCTTGACCCTGAGGTGCCAGTTAAGCACCATGAGGTGCAAAGGTGCAGCCTAATGGCCGACACCTCAAACTGCTCCGCCCAGCCTGTGTGCTTTGTGTGTTTTGTCTGTTGGGGAGGCTGTACCTGACACACTGTGAATGATCAGTGGTAATTAAAATGTAGTTGAGGACCATTCATGTAAATATGAATTTTTCTTCTATCTCCCTTTAGAAAGAAACAGGATCTCAGACAGAGGCTTTTTGATATAACCAGTATATGCCAGAGGTGTTATTCAGTCTGATTTGTAACGTTGGCCTTGAAAGAAGGAATTGCATAAAAAGAATGTTTTACCTTCAGGCAGACACCCTTGTATTTCCCCAGAAGTATCAAAGCGCTGCAGATAAGCAGTGCCGATTGGGTGCTTTTATTACTGATGCCTGCTGTAAACACAATAGTTAGTTAATAGCTAAATTCCTGAAATGTGGTAATTGTTGCAAGCCATGTAAAGAGGAAACTAAGACTATCTAAGAGTGTCAGCTGTAGACAACAGTTACCCAGACAGGGCCTTGAAAGTAAGGAAGCAGCAAAAGCACAGGCTAACTTGCACAGGATTCCTCTAAGACAGCAGCTGATACTCAAGGGCAGTGACAACAACTGATAAGAAAATCATTCTGTTGTCCCTTATATGGCCATTTTTAATGAGCTAGGTTCCTACTTGTTATCTTTTAGCAGGAACATCCCAGAACCACTAGGTCTTGAAAACACTGATCAATTGTACACTGCCAACTTGGTGGCAGAATTTAAGGCATCTGCAAACCGTAGCTGAACTCCTTTCATTATAATAGTTACAATCATGCCCGTGGGTCAAAAAGCACCCTGCCCAGATGAAGACTCTTCCTCTGAGCATGCACAGTAGTGGAAGTGTATAGTCAGCTTTATTATAATTGTATATAAATTGCTAACTAAACACTATAAGGGAGGTGGGTTCAATAAATTAATAATTCTGTGAATTTTCTGTGTAAATATAACATGGAGAAGCCCATAAGGTGTGCATGCTAGGTGGAACTATCCCCCATGCATTCGATGCCGTGATAAAGAATGACTGCTTTCTAAAACTCCAGAATAAGTCTTAGAGAGTTTTTTCTTCTTTGTATTGGCACAGCATCATTACCTTCAGTTATTTTCCAGGTCTACTTTGAAAATTGTCCACATAGTGTTTTTTAACAAAAGCATTTTACTTTTAGAGATAGAACTTACTTGAAAATATTTGTAATCGTTATGGGTTGTTAATTATATGATGTTGAAACTAGTAAGACCTCTTAAATCCAAATAGCAATGATTTTTTATTTAGCTAGGAGCTCTCTGCAAGAGAACAATGAAGCCAGGGAGTCAGAAGAATGATTTGCAGTTGAGCCACATTAAATATGACAACCTCTTTTGCCTTTTTTTTTCACAAGAAAGTGACTGTTACCCTTGAGTTCTGAGTATTTGGATGATACTTTCACAGCAGAATGCATGGTAGAATACAAGTTGTAAGTGTCCAAAGACTATTTTGAGAAGCTAGAAATCCAGAAGTGTTCAGCTAGCCTGCAACTGGTTGTAGTGTGGGACTATTAGGAAAGACGCACAATGACTTTAACAGTAAGAAAGCTACAGATCACTGTATCTGTTTGGAGTTTCAGTAATTCCTATGTATTTCTCCTCAAAATAAATGTTTGGTAGGTATATTAAAAAAGAAAATTACTCACAGCCCATGAACAATTCTATTGTAATAAGCTCTGTTAGTCTTGTGATGTAGGAGACAAGAAGTAGACTTCCGTGAATAAATAAATAGTGTACTGAAGTACCTGCTTAATATTTAACAGTGGAGAGTATTTGCTGTCATATGCTTTGTGCACCCGGGTTTAGTGATGCATGCTTTCACTTGAATAAGAGATGCTCTGGACATTCAGTGTGTGAGGAAGATGGTGTGTGTTTGATAAAAGCTGAAAAATTCACTCAGTGTTGCTTGAATAAAAGCAGTAAGTTTTTTACTCTTTTTTTTTTCTTTTTTCTTTTTTTTTTTTTGTTTGTAGTTTGCCACATATATGAGATACGAATAATTGACATACATTTCCAAAATCTATCAGAAAACATATTAAACCAGAGCAGGCCATCACTTGGGTGTGGCCTTGTGAGATTATTCTTTTCAAATGCAATTGCAGTTAGAGCTGTACAACATCAGGGAACTCACCCATGGTGCAAAAGACTGTGGAACTGCAATTAGATTTTGTTTTCCGAGTGTGAAATGAGAGGGAATCTGTTCACATCGTACTGAGTAATGTTCATAGCTGGAGACTAGCGTGGAGCTTAGGGTACACACATGTCTGAGAGTGGTGGAGGGGGATACCCTTTAGGAAAAGGTGTTCTTCTGGGTGCACACAGTTATCTCACTGGAAGTGAAGGCCCATATCCCATATAGGTAGCCCTTGCCTGTCACTCTTCTCTGTCAGATTCTCCACTAGAAACCTGCTGTGTATATGCCATGACATTATTCTAAGGCCTGTTCAGTTATCCATGGGGTAGAACTGAAAGCCAAGTTTTGCTGACCTGCAGGGCATAGTTCATTGCTGTGTGCCAAAACTTGGTTTTGCGAAGCCCTGTCTTTGGTGTTGGCAGTCTCTGTTCCTCTACATACACTTGAGGTGGTGCAGTGTTAGAATAAACCCTAATGTAAAGTAATGCTACCTATATGAGTGATTCGGATTTGTGAAGTAGAAATTCAAACCTGAAGACAAGCCTTTTAGGTACAACAGAACTGAGCTTCATTGTTTTGTTTCTTTGTTCTTTTTGGTTATATATATTTTATTTCAACCTTTGAGTCCTCAGTTGCAGGATTTTCTCAATTCTGGTAACTCCTGAAGTGAGCTGTTTTCATGGAGATGAATTTGGTTCACTTTTTCCACAGCAGGAGTAATGTATTATTAACAGGGCAATAGAGAAGTCTCTTTTAAATAATTAAGCAGGTTTCAGTAATAGATGAACTAAGGGGGAGGGGAAGAAGAGAAAGAAATGAAGTAAAGATGAGTTTTCTTTTTTTTTTCTTTTTCTCGTTTTCTTTTTCTGAGGAGACCTTTTGAAACTCTTGGTTGAGCACACAGAATACAGGTCATCTTTCTGTCATCTGTGCAAGACCACAGTCTTAAAATTATGCACAAAAAAGCCCACTCCAAAAGCCCCAACCCAAAAATAATTATTTTTTTTTTTAAAAAAAGACAAACAAGACAGCATTTTACTATCCAGGGCAGAAAGATTTATGCTGGTTCATCAAATACACAGAAGAAAGCTTAAATTTATCCCTCAGTCTTCTTGAAGACAAACACGCTTCAGATGAGTTATGTTTTCTTAAATTACAGCGAGCACTGGCTACATAACCCCTTGAATTTTTTTGTTTGTTTGTTTTATTTTGTTTTTTATTTATTGAAAGATGAAAGTAGTTTCAAGTGGTTTTTATATATTGTAGAAAACTGGAACAGCACTTGTTACAGCTAAAGTCTTTTAAAAACACAGAAGGGATCTACACTAATTTTTTTCAGACTGACACTTAGAGCTGCATTCAAACTTCAAGTGAAAGTACAGGTAAGGAAGTCCATACTTGAGAGAAAATCAGCAGCATTGAGCCAGCTTCCAGGAGCCCTGCTGCGCTGGCAGCCTTCCATCCAGCATGTGTGCTGCTGGACAGGCCCTACCTGCATGGCGTGTGCATGTGATCTGACGGGCAGTCAGAGTCTGTACGGCCTAAGATTTTATTCAAAGAGAAGTTATTAATTCATGAAGTGTGAGCATGATACTACATGGTTACTGCTACTGACTCCTGTGGCCAAGAAGCTCTTTTGAATGGCAAAATAAAGGACCATCTTGCCCTAACAGGCTCAGTTACATTTATTGTTTGCTTCCTGGGACTTTAGTGTGTCAGTTCTAAACCTCTACGTGTTAGGTATATTTTTTTGGTGTCATTTCCAAACCTATATGTATTAGATGTATTTGTATTTTGTGTTTGAGACAATAATTTAACAGTAGCGGGTGAGGGTCTTTCTTCAAGGACTTTGACAGAGGTACACAGTTTTTGCTTAGGTGAAAATCTTGATTTTTATGATTTAATGAGTTTTACTGAAGAGTTACATCTCTGTGCTGTTGTGCAGACGCTCATGGACAATGTGCTTGTTTTTAAAATGCTAGCTTATTCAGAGCTTTTATGTAGTGTGACATGTGTGGACAGTCAGATCTCTCAAGTGAGGCTATCAGTCATTGTCCAGATTGTGGCAAGTAGTAGGAGGTGCTACTTGCAGGGCATCATTAGCTGGATCACGGGAGACTCCCCAAACTAAGACTCCCCAAGCTGACCTGTGATCCTGCATGACCACTCTAGAATGTGATCCATTGCTATAGTTTACCTTAAGCTACATACAAATATCCTCCTATGTTAACTGTGTGCATAAGAGTGTCATCCATGACTTTACTTGCATCTGCAAGAATGGTTTCTGTTGGCTACCAGCAAGTGTCTTGTCCATTTACTGTTTGGTCATTTTTGCAGCAGAAACTGAATAGGGTGGCTGTTGGGTCAGCCAGAGTTCCTCTCAAGGATGATAATTAGCATGAATTATGCCTCTCACATGTCATATGCACAGGAGGAGCCTGAGGTCCTGAAATGACTCTCTGAGGCTGCCTGAAACTCCTGTATTGAGAGGTCCTATAATTAGTCAAATGTGTTGTTCTGAAGTGAGCAGTTCAGTCAGTTACCTTGTCTCAGATGAGCTGGTTGTATCATCTGTGTGCAAACTGGCCAGGGGCAGGTCCTGAGCCACCCAGCAAACTGATGGGTAAGTGCACTGAGTGCATGCAGAGGCAGTTACACCACCACCGCAATTACACCACAACTACAGTACAAACTGAAGTTTCATCCTTGTGTCACAGTTATAAGTTAGATTGCATAGATTGTGCCACAGTATGCATATATGCATACAAGAGTTCTGAGTCGATTTTATTTTTCAAATGCTCTACTTTTAAAACTATAGTTAAAGCAGATTTAAACAAAGACAACCAATAGTGATGGTTAGTCATATTATAAAGAAATTTAATCTCTGTTCTTTTTGGGTACTTTAGGCCATCTGAAAGCTATGAATATATGTTGATGGTCTATCTACATTTTGGTGAATAGAATTTGAGCTGTTCAAATCACAGGAGATATTCTGCCACAACATGGCTGTGCTGAAACCTAAGAGCTTTACTGCCACAGTTGTTTGTGAAATTGTGCATCTGACTACACTTGCATGTGGGATCTAAATATTTCAGTGCTTTGCCTAATGTACATAGGCACCTCTCAGAAGACTTTTTATCACTAAAATTGAATAAATTTGGAAGCCTTGCTTTATCCAGTTGTCTCCTCTGAACTAATGTACGAATAATGACTATATTTGCCATTCCCCTGCCAAGAAACCTGTAGGTGAACATTGTGTCATGTAAATAGTGGCCTTTAAGTGAATCTTGTGTTGCTGAAGTATTTCTTGATTTCATCCTCTCTGTGCCAGCCCTGTATGTGATGACGTGACCCACTAGGATATACTCTTTTCAGACAAGCTGCTGCTAAAAGCAGGTAAATCAACACTACTTTTATAAAGCAAGAGCAGATGGTTGTCTTTGAAGATGTTTCAGCATCAATTATATTTCTCTTCATCATCTATTCAGTAGCCAGGTGGGATGACCTGGATAGGTTGGATACAACATAATCCTCTCCTGTTACAAGTTCTGTTACTAAATCCCTCTGCGCAGTAGCAAGGAAGGTTTCTCAGGTAGAGTGGGCTGCATGTTAGTTAGAATCAAACAGCGGCAAAATTGAGATGGAGAATTTTTGGATGTACCAGATTGAGTATCGTAAGAAAAATGTAAGTAGGTATTCAAGAGGAGAAGTGAGGTAACTAGCACTTTTTTATTGCAGCACTTAAGGAAAGACTTTGTAATTCCATTGATGGACCTCTCTGTCATCTTTCACATGAACTTACTATGTTTATTCTGACAGCATTTTAGTTAGATGTCTAAAACTTGATTTGTTAACAGACAGAAAAGCAGTCACTAAGCTTTTATTTTGGAATTTGATTGTAGTGTTTTGAGCAGCTATGCAAGTTGTCTCTCCACTATTTATCAAATTTTTTCTTGTTATTACTGTGACTGAATTCTTTCCTTGTGCATTGCATATGGTACCTCTAAAAATGTGTTTTGATACAGACGAGAACTGACTGTTTATTCGTGAAAGATCAAACTTTTTTTTTTTTTTTACAGATGTTTTTGGGGACAGCTCTCTAATCATGTCATGTAGCAAACAAACTTTGTAGGTTGTTTGATATTTGGGTTTAGTAGTTTTGGTTTGAGGTTTTTTGTTGCAGAAAATATTGAGCAGACATTCAAACATGGAAAAGCATGTGATCATTTTGATGGTTTCTTGATTCTGTTACTTTGTAGATGAAAAAGTAGCAGAGTAAAGGTATTTGTAATACTACCAGAGTATTGGTTAATACGTTGTGAATGTTGCAAAATTTAATATCATCAACCAACTAGTTTAAATGATAGAATTTCTTGTTACCATTTTTGTGCATGAATATGACAGCTTTCAGGCATTTTAAAGAACTGATTTTTTTTATTTTTTTTTTAAACATTTGATGCTAAAATATGAAATGCTTTACTTTCTTTTCTTGTTTGCTACTTAAAGCACAGTCCTACAATATCCTGATGTCGTTATTAGGTTGATAGTGCTATGTAGTTTTTATATTTCATCTTAATACAGAAATACTATATAGCTATTGGGAACGTACACACTATTAGAATGCTTTGTTAGGTAAATAGGAATTACCATTTCTGCAGCTGAGTTGTTGTGGCATTGTAACTCTGATAGTTAGACAGCAAGTCGTGGGAGCCTGTATCACTCCTACAGCAGTGCAGTGAGCAGTTCTTCAGTCTGATGGCACAAAGCACCTGCCAGTGTTCAAGGGACCGCTTCACAGCTACATCTGCTCAGGGACTATCTCCTTTTTACCCTGCATCTCCTTTTTACCCTGCAGCTGTAATTCTAAATATGGCGAGATGTGAGGGCTGCTCTTTTACCCAGGAGATACCTGTGTAAGGAATTGCTTCTTAACTCTTTGCAAGGTTTATTAGTTAACTACAATTCTTATATTTAGTAATTATGCAAGATAGACCTTTTCAAGGAATAAGGGCAAAGAGAAAGAGGAGGAGAACAGAATTGTATTTTTTTTGTTTTGTTCCAAATCTATGAAGCTAAGCTTGCAAAATGTAGGGGTTTTTTTTTCTCATTATTTCATAGAATTCAGTGTTTCAGCTGAAATGGAGGCTCAGCAGGAGTGCACTCCTAGGTTGGAGCTCCTGCCAGCTCAGAGCACTGGAAGTTTAGCCCTTTTCTTCTGGTATGATTCATGGCCTTAGAGAAAAGCCATGTCATGAAACTGTTTATGAAATCAGAAAAAATAGCATTTGACCACGGTGAACTGTTGAGCTGGCTAGGCTAGGGCCAAGCTCTCTATGACCAAGGATCATGTAGAACACCAGGGATGCTGGGGTAAACACCTAGCTTGTGTAGATGAGTGTTAAACCTTCCTTCGAGGATTCACATTTTGGCGTGTGCACTGACGTGTTTTGCAGGTCTTGCCTTAAGATATGCCTATAAAAATGACTGCTGGGTGGAAGCTTCATCCTGTCTTTCATTTTGGTCACTTTGATTAGTTCCACACATGTGTCCTTGTGTCATACCCTCATATCAGTCCCTCCTGCTCTGGAATTTAGATATCTTGCTATAGCTTTTCAGTGTCACCAGCATTCATTAGGAATCACCTGTGAATAGAATATACTTTTTGAAACTATTCTTTCCTTTACCAAGATATTTGCTCTTGGATCACATAAAACTAGATGTTCCATGATACGGCTTTTCCATGCTGTCCCCTTTGGTTTTCTGCTAAGACATTCTTCATGATCATGAATGACTAGGACATGATTGGAAAGACAGTTTCTCCACTGAATTGTTTACAGTGAAAGAAATAAAATGAGGAAATCTGAACTAGAAAGCATGCATAGTACTGAGATCTTAGCACAAACGGTGAAATATTTTCCACCTTTGCACTGTGTCTAGGATGAGGAATCATAGTGCTTGATTAGGCTGATATTGAATAGTCCTTGAATATATTCCTGAGTCCTTGAATACCTTAGTGTTACTCTGTACAATTTGTAGATGTTGTTTTCTAAGGTGATGGAGTAATATTTATGCAGCCTACCTCTGCTCAAATTAAATTAGTTTAGCACTTTAGGTTGATTATAGCCAAGAGCATGTGTGCTTATGAGGCAATTGCAGTCGTTTCATCACTCTCCCCAGTTTGACAGCTAAGTCATCTTTAGTTGAATTCCTGTGTTCTCGTTGTGGTCAATTCACCTGTCTCCTGTCACAACTCACTTTGTGACGTTTCTTTCCTAGAATGTCAGAGTTCAGGACATCAGTTTGCATTGCCTGTAGCCTTCAGTAAGCTCACAGTCATTGGCCTGCATGCAATAGGCATGTAGGATGCAGACAGTAAGTGTAAGTAGTTGGACCAATGCTAATATCAGATGATCATCTTGCACAATTACAGTTTTATGACACACTTTTGAGCAGAGTTGCTTGCCACTGAGCACAGCTTTTTATTCTTACAACTGCTTAATTTAATACATTACTGACAAATAAATACAGGTGTTTTAAAAGAGATTTA
Source organism: Baryphthengus martii (assembly GCA_013396935.1). Lineage (NCBI taxonomy): Eukaryota > Metazoa > Chordata > Aves > Coraciiformes > Momotidae > Baryphthengus > Baryphthengus martii. The sequence continues at coordinate 12,989 of VWZK01022540.1, read as the reverse complement.
GCTGTTCAGAATAAGACCACTGGGATATTGATATGTAATCATTATGACAAAAATAAAACGTTACATTTTTTAAGTGTTCGTCTTGATTTTTTTTTTATTATTATTTTGTTTTATGGGATTTTTTTCCTCTCATCTCTTATTTCCACTGCTAAGTTAGAGGAAGATATGAAAGAATAATTTCTACATTGGTCACTCAGATTATTATTTAATTTTCTTGCCATGTCAGTCTCCATCTCCAGATTCCTCTTCACCTCGAGGTGCCGAATCGTCAAGTAGGCAACATCACCAGGATGTCTGCAGTACAGCAGAGACCTCCACTAATAAAGAGGTAGAGTGAAATCTTTTTAAAAGCCACAGTCTTGTTCATGCTACTTATGCCTTTTTATTTTTCCTGCCCACTTGTACCTATGCAATCCCTTCTCTTCTTCCAAAATCACAACCAACTTGTAGGTCATTTCACTTTTGCTTGCCTGATTGTCTCACTGAGGTACTTAAGACTTGTTTGTCATGGCATTTCTGACTCTGTGTTCAGCTGCCACTATATTTATTTGACAGTCTGGGAGGTATTGGTTACCAAACAGCCAACATCACCTCTGCATTAGAGGCAAAAGAAAGAAGCCCTTTCTCCTTTTCCATGCAGAATGTCTTCCTATAAAGAAAAAAGTGTTTCTCAGCTGGATGAAAAAGCTTGCTTAAATGAAATTAATTAGATCACAATCTAAGCTGCATAATATTTTGTTGTTACAGAAACTGACCTCCCAGGTATTCACAGTCAGAATGTAGTTCTTTACTCCATGCCCCAAAGAATAAAGCTAAATACTTGCTTTCCTTTTTCCCTCCCCTGGCAGTTTTTTACACTACAGTAGTTCTACCAACACAAAATGAGAAATGTGGTTAGAACTTCCCAAAGTGTGAAAAGAAAATAATTTGGCATTAAAAGTATTTGGATTAGTGTAGAATGGCTATCTCTGTAAACAGAAAAATCTGAACTATTTCATTTATATGATTTTTGGCTTTTATACTTCAATAAAAATCTAATAGCAATGCATGAGTTATCTTCCACAAAAAAAACCCTGATCTACTATAACTGGAAACACTGACTAAAATTGAAACACTAAATAGTAATCCATTCCTCCTTTTTTTTTTCCTCTTATTTTCTATTTTTTTTCCTATTATTTTCAAGGGATAAAAAAAGTCTGTAACATGTATACATTTGTGCCAATCTGTAATTGCATTTAGAAAATAGTGAAAAGTTTCAAAAGACAGGAAAGTCATAATCATATGCTAAAGCCTTCAACGATAGATTGTGCCATTCATCTGCTGTGTTAACTTTTTAAAGCCTTTAGCTTTCTTCAGTACAGATTTTGTCACTTCATGTATATACTAAATTTTAGCAGTTTTTCGATATCCATAAACTTCTCCAAAGGAAGAAAACAGACAAGAGGCTGCTCATTTCAGTTTTTAGGACATGCTTACACTTAGTGTCAGAGATGGTGAACCAGGTTTCACAGTAGGATGTCAGGCTGTTTGTTTCCCTCAGATGAGCAGCAATGCCTGCTTTAGTGCTTCCAATGCAAGAAAACAATGATAAAGCAATTTCCAGTATTTTGGAGAATTACTTATAAGTCTTGCTAAAGCCTTTTTTTAAAAAATAAATTTTATAATACTAAGTGGCAACAAGATTAACAAGAGTAATGAAATATTAATGACCTTGGTATTTCATTATTCATGGATATGTAAAATTAAAAGGTGTAGGTTTCCTCCTATTGGTAACTTTACCTGTTACTTTAGTATTCCTGTGGTCTTAGTAGTGTGTCTTTCAACCTAGTTAATGAACAAAAAGCTTAATTTTGTAGGTGAGTTTTTGCAATAAAAGCATATATGATTACAGTTTGCACCACTTATCATGAAAAGAAGTTGCATCATCTAGTCAGATTACTGAATAGTTGCCAAACTTTAATTAAAGACTTTGTTCACTCTGTTTAAAAGAAAGTAAAAGTACTTTGGAAAAGGTGTTTATATGTATGAACTGTCTCTGGTGTGTAGGGGATTTGTCCTGCAGACCTGTCAGAGATTGACTCTTCCTCTTAGCAGTGCACCAGCAGCAATTATAAGCAGTTGTTTAAGTCTCTGTTGGTAGGTGGTCCAGGAAATTGGTCATCTGAAGAGATGAGAGATCCACAGATGTAAAAAGGCTTGTCAGTGGCCTCACAGCAGCTTAAATACTTTGACAGCGGGAGATTGTTTTTTTTATTGACATCTTTATGCTAGTTCAATCTCTTATAGAGAGCTTTCTTGGTTTTATAGTACAGTTTAGCCATTTTCATAAGGAATAGCAGGCTCTGCTGTGTCACGTGCCTTGTAATTTTGTTTCACTGTTTAGTTGTATAACAAAATGAATGCCATTTGTTGAAAATTATTTTCTCCATTTTCTATTTGTTACAATGGTTAGTCACTTAACCTGTCACATAACTGTGATGTTCCCAGTTTACTTATTTTTTTCACTAATACACAGAAGCTTGTAAGTTTCCCATTATAAAGAAAAATAATTTGGTATATATTTTGATGTATATTGTCTGGAAAAATACTGGAAATTATGCATCTAGGATATTATGAATTATTCTGACCATATATAGATTATCTTTTAATAAATTAAGCAGTCATTGAAGGACTTACCGCTAACACAAACAGTTGTAGATTCATAAATGTTTTGTAATCCTTGGACTATCCAAAATTCTTGTCTACAGCACATATGATAGCAGCAGGTATTTCAGTATACCTGTTACCATCTATATGTTGCCACACAGAATTATCTTTGATAAATTTTCCTATGTTGTTTATGTTATTGATTATAACAAAACGATGAGTCTTGCAGAAAGTTGTAGATCTCAGGTGTTTGAAACGTTAACCGTAGAGTCTTTCACATAAAACTGCAGTTGGAAGCAAGATCTTACTTTATGTGCTTACATATGCAATGATTTATTTTTTTTAGTGTTTTAGTGATTGATACACTGTAAACATTGGTGGTGGAGATGTGTTAGTGAATTCAGTTACCACACAGAACGTGGGTTGCTACCCAACCTATTTGAATTTAGAAAGCTTTTTGTAGGCTGTATTAGTGTGAGGGATATATCTGAAAACAGTCCTAATGAATAACAGAATTAAGTTAGTGAATAACTGTTTGGGCTGATGATTTCAGTCATGAATAATAACAGTATGGCATAAATTTATGTATTCCTACATGTATTTATTTGTAGCTGGAAGATCCAGCGTCTTTGAGATATGATGTATTTTTCTGCATACTTCTTGATTAGTAAAAGTAGAGCAACTATGAATAAACAGTTAATATACTATTGAACACCAATTGGCAACTAAAAACTAGTCCTAGTAGGTTGCCTGATAAAGACACAAACAGAATGCATTGAATTTAACTCTAGGATGTGCTTAGAGTTTGAAAATACTAAATATAACATATCTTAATAAATGGTGATCTTCCTTTGTTAATAACTATGACTGATTTACTTTTTTATTTTATTGGTGTGGAGAAATTTCTAATGCATATTTGTGCATGCTTTGTTCTCTTTGAAATCCTTCTTGTTTTAATTACAGTCCAGAAAAAGCCTGGCTTCGTTTCCAACCTATGTTGAAGGTAAGATAATTCTACAATTTCTAAATGTTTTTTTCATATCCTTGAAACTCCGTTATTTATACTGTAAAATATTTTATTTTTACTTACTGACAAGAAAGATTGCTAGGATTGTGTGTACTGATTTAGATTAAATTCCAAACTGGAAGCTGAGCTAAATACTACTATGCTTTTTTGAAAGTTCAGAAACATGGAACTTCTATTTTTTTAAATAAAATTCCTAACTTCTTTGTCAATTCTGCTCATTTTTTATTTGTATCACTTAAAACACTATCAATTTTTTAATGGTATTTACACAAGCAATATGGATATGTGTGAACAAGGAAAACAGGTTGGACAGGAAGAGCGTAGTCCTCCAGCACTGACTTCAGTTGTCGGGCTCAATCCAATCTCAGTTGGATTAATTAGCGGAGTTGAGTTAATTGGATTAATTGGCAGGCCTGCCAGAGGAAATCTGAACTGCTTTACAGCTGCTTGTCCTCTCATTAAATAGTGCTTTCCATCTTAAAGTTACTTTTGTACTAGTGCTGAATTTATTCAGAACAATGTGAAAAATAAGTAACCTGCTATGTGAACTGCTGTTACCTTTTGGATGGGTCTACATCTTGTGTCTACAGGAAGGCTGCATGCCATAAAACCCGGGTACTTCCTTATGAAAGCATGACAGAAGCAGAAAACTCAAAAGTTTCATTTCTTGTTTTTTTTGGTTTGTTTTGGGTTTTTTTGTTGTTTGTTTTTTTTTTAATCCTGACAGCAGTTATTCCATATACTTGATGAAATGCCAGAAATACAGTTGATTTGATAAGTCATTTGGAATTGTCTTGGAACTCCTTGCATTGCTTTACAATGTGTTATTTTTCAAATGATTATGTCATCATTTTCTTTAGACTACAAATTGATCACTTGTTTAATCTTAAGTGTATGAGCTCTGTATTTTGGAGTCTGTGGCCAGAATGTCAGCTAATGTAAATTTAATATGTTGTTTTGAAACTAGCTGAGCTTCAGAATTTTGCAGCCATGAGGAATCTCTCATAGAAATTAAATTAACCTCCTAGTGTTAGCCTTGTCTATCAAGAGCTATATTAAATAGTCTTCTCTTCCAAAAAAAAAAAACCAAAAACTTGTAAACTAAAATGGAGGGTGTCTTATAAAAAGCAGTAGTCACCTCAGAAGAAAATAATGCTTCCTTCTGGGAGTCTTATCTACACCTTTGTCAGTCTATTTTTTTGTGTGCTTTGGTCAGAAATTGTACTATAAAGAGGTTTGTACCCTTCATAGTGAGGTGGTGAAAAGGCCTTAATTTGGAAATTCTGAGTGGTTTCAGGACTGGAAGAGTGGGCAAATAAGTAGTGCTTCCAGATGCATAGTTCTCCCTAAGAAAAAAAATTCCATTTCTTTTGGTCATCTACTTGAAAATGACTTTGTAATTTTGAGAGTTTTTCAGATATATAGTATGTGAAGAAAAAAGGAGACAAGCTTGCTCATGAGATTTATACATTTACTTCTGTCTGTGTGTATAGTTTCAGCGTGATATTTATCTCCAGCTCTTTCTTTTGTTATTTGAATCTTAAGAATGACATGTATTTCTGCAGGGCCAAAGTTACCCATTCTCATTCTGAGGGGTTGCTAATCTTATCTAATTGGACCAAAACTGACACTCTGAGTAATGTTAAACTTTAATCCCTATCATCTTATATCTCAAGATGCCCCTTGAACTAATAAAAATTCTGTTCTGATATTGTACGGTTTCTGCTTTTTTCTTAGACCAAAACCAGGCAAACCTAAAGTAGTGTATTTTTTTGGTGATAAAATGTGGTCACTTTTAGCATTAGCATTCTTTAAGAAGATTTGCATTTTTACTTGTCTTGAAGATCCATTGTTTTTCCTTACTTGTAAAAAACCAAGAAACTTCTCAGTTTGACCAGCCTCCTTTTTAGATCATGGTGATTTTAACATATGTGTGAAAACAGAACATTTTTGCTTATACAGTTTTCACATATAATTGCCAAACTACAAAAGATTAGACATTGTTAGACACTGGACACTTCACCATACTCTTACCTTTTCACAGAAGTAGATAGGAGTCAAACCATTAAAAATCTAGGGGAGTATGAGACTTGTTTTGCTGTCAGGAAAGCTCGTACTCTGCATATTTAACAACATTTTTATTTAATTAACTCTGTACTTTACCTCAATATCCTTGTTCAGACTAAGAGTGATTTTTTTAAAGGTCTGTGGCATAAAAGTACTTTGCTTAATTGGGCAATCAGTATTCTTGGCAAGGGGAGACATGTTGTACTTATAAAGCATTCCTGGAGAGATTCCTCTGTCTGCTGTACTAACTGCAGCTAACGCACACGTGAACAAGTAGCTGATGGCTGTTATTAAACTGCACCCTTTCCATTTGTGACTGTTAGCATTAGAACTGCAAGCTTGATTTTGGTGGGCGAGGGGCAAGCCGAGTAACTGCGTCTGTCCCATTGTAACAGTGAAAACTCACAGAGATTATTTTGCTCCAGGATGGTTCCTGCTCACAGAAGAATGAGCTATTATGAGAGACAGGCTGGATTAACAATTATAGTTTTTGCTGGAGAGATCTTGTTTGAATGGCAAGGTTTTGGTAGCAAGGGAGTTACAGGGGGTGTATTCTGTCAGAGGATGCCGGAAGCCTCCCCTGTATCCGATAGATCCAATCCTAGCTGGCTCCAAGATGGGCCCACTGCTGGCCAAGGCTGAGCCCGTCATTGATGATGGTAGCCCTCCCTGTAATAATATATCTAAGAAGGGGAAAAAAACCTGCACAGCAACATCAACAGAAGCTGGAGAGAGAGGATTGAGAATATGTGAGAGAAACAACTGGGCAGACACCAAGGTCAGTGAAGAAGGAGGGGGAGGAGGTGTTCTGGGCACTGGAGCAGAGATTCCATGACAGCCTATGGTGAAGCCCATGGTGAGGCAGACTGTCCTCCTGCAGCCCATGGAGGTTAACTGTGGAACCAATATCCACCTGCAACATGTGGAGGATCCGGTGCTGGAGCAGGTGGATACCCAAATGAGGCTGTGACCCCATGAAAAGCCTGCACTGGAGCAGGCTCCTGGCAGGAGCTGTGAACCCATGGAGAGAGGAGCTCGTAGTGGAGCAGGTTTGCTGGCAGGGTGTCTGCTCCTGAATATCTGAACCCCATGGAAAGGACCCACACTGGTAGCCTGTGGGAAGGACTGACGTTGGAGAAGTTCATGGAGAAATGTTTCCTGTGGGAGGGACCCCACGCTGGAGCAGGCAAAGAGTGTGAGGAGTCCTCCCGATGAGGAGGGAAGAGTGAGAGAGACAATATGTGATTAACTGACGGCAACCCCCATTCCCTGTCCCCATGCACTGCTGTGAGGGAGGAGGTAGAGAAATTGGGAATGAAGTTAAGCTCAGGAAGATGGGAGGGGTGAGAGAAAGATGTTTTTAAGATTTTATTTTATTTTTTATTATCCTGCTCTGGTTTGATTGGTAAGAAATTAATTACCTTTTGTTATATTTTGTCTTCTTTGTCCAGCTGAGGAGGGGAGTGACAGAGGTGGTTGGTGGGTACCTGGCGTCAAGCCGGGGTCAACCCACCGCAGATGTTGAGAGCGTTTGCCTGGTACCGATTGCTGTATCATCATGCTAAACTGAAGTATCTTAGGGGAGGCTTTGAGGCCGTCAGGTCAAGCCTCAGATTGTCATAGTGCTGCTGCTTGGCTGTGGTTTAGAATGATTTTCGTAGTGATTGCTTTCCTATGTTACAGTTCCTGGACCTTGCGATCCTGAAGACTTAATTGATGGAATAATTTTTGCTGCCAATTACCTTGGCTCAACTCAGCTTCTTTCTGATAAAACTCCCTCCAAGAATGTGAGAATGATGCAGGCTCAGGAAGCTGTCAGCAGGATCAAGGTGAGAAATAATTCCTGGTGCTTCTCATACAGGTGCAGTTATGAACTTCTTAGGTATGCAGTAGTTTTTTCCTGTGGGATTATCTGTGTTTTCAGAAATGTTTTGTTTGATTCACAGATGTGTCAAAAGACTTTGATTCACAGATGTGTCAAATTGCTGGATGCAAAAATGTTAAGAATCTGAGGTGTGCAGTGGTTTAAATTATCTATTACCTGGGTGTTGACGGAAGATAGGTTTAGGATGTAACTAGTAAGTACTGCAGCAGCCTCTAACTTGACACTTGATGAGAATGGTACTGTAGTAATATCTGTAGTTATTTTAGTTCCTACTGTAGATATTGGGTTCTCCACTGCATGAAAGCTATGAGCTGATTTAAAAAGATAAAGAAGAGACTTTGATGGTACTGAGGCCTATAGAAAAAAGTACTTTGCCCTGGAATCTGGTATGTTTGCCTTGTTTGTTTGGAAAACTGAAATTCTCATGGACTTCTATACGTGCTGCAAGAAGCAGTGGGCATGCTGCTCTGTTGTAAGTTATAATGATGACATTGTCAACTGAAACAAAGACGTGTGGATGAAGTATTTTGCCATTGTAGAGCGTGCTGCAATATTGCCTCTGTCAATGCGTGACGGGGTAGTAGGCACACAGATTCGTCTTCTGCTAATTCAGCTAACCAGCACAATCTCATCTGAAAGTTTTCCTTAGTTTAATATATGTGTGTTCTTTTTTTGTATAGTTTATTTTGGATTCCATCTCAGACTCTGTGTGCAGTTGCATAAAAGAGAGAGGAAGAGAGACAGAGTATTATTAGTAAGGCTGGAAGCACTGTCTATTAAGGTTGACTGATGCTTCCTACTCTCATTATTATTCCTTCCAATGCTTCCATGCCAGGTGTTCAGTTTGGTATGTGTACGAAACTTTCACAGGGAAGCTCCAAATAGGACTATTGAAACACTTCCAGAAATCGTAATTTTGCTGATATTCGAATACATAAGTTCTTGTAACCTTGTCTCTGAAAATCACTAACACTCTATCATTTTAGAGGAGGCAGTGATGTAGACTTCTCGTTACAGATAAGTCATCTTCTGCCATCTTATTTGAAGTTTCCACAAACTTAAGCAACTGCTGAGCCTTTTGAAGAAGAGTGATTTATCTGTGTTCACTGGAGACTCTGGATTCAGTGACATTTTTAAAAACATTTTTCACAGAGCTTTCTTAACCCTGGCAGGTCTTGGTGGGTTCTTACCAAAGCTACAGTGGATGTTTCCCCTTACAGTCTTCTCTCCTGCTCTGGGTACGAGTAAGGCTGTACCTCTGTTTAGTAGTCCCCATGTGTTCTTTCTTGATGTTTGGCTGTGTGGTAGAAAAGCTGTCTGATTTGAAGGCACAGAAAAATAAAGGTTAAGATAGAGAAGGGAGGGAAATAAGGGCTTCAGGGAGGCTGGATTTAGGAGAGACACATCACTGGAGGCTGAAAGGAAAGATTAGCATCAGCTGTCGTAGGAAACTGGTGTCAGGAGTTGAACTTGAACCTGGGACTGGGCAGGAACTTTGCACCTAGGAGGACAAGCTTGTGTGGGAGTACACAATAGACAAGGATTGAAGGGCTATGTTAGAGAAGATTGGAACAGAATTGGTTCAAGCTAAGCCTGTGAGGTATAAGAGCGTAGAATCTTTCTCTGATACTAAATGTATTCCTTAGAAACTCATTAACAAAATAAAGTTATTTCTGAGTATTTTGTTATGTGTCAGCACTGTTGTGCCTCAAAACAGAATAAATCTGTTTAGTTCATTTCATTCATAAACCCCGTAATTTATACATCTATTTAAATCAGCAGGCATACATGTTCTTAATTATAGTAAATTTGTCTCAGGATGGAGGCCTGAGTAGTTGCATTGTTGACCTGGTAAAATCCTAGCTGATATGCGTGATTTTCTGAAACTGTAAGTGTATTTCACAAAATTACTAGCTTACTGCGTGACACAAAATACCCTTGGGATTTCTTTGACCGTTACTGCGTTTCTGTGTCTAGGTGAAGCTCAGGGAAGGTAGACTTACTTCCCTGCACCTTAGGGTCTTTGGTTTACTCGAATTGGGTTTGTCTAGTTTTGTTGCTCATTGCCATTAAAGAAAAAGAGAAATTTGTTATGACAAATGGAGTTCCTGCTGCCACATTCATCACTGCATGAGAGATCCTTTAGCACAAACATGTAAACTGTTGCTCGCACAGTAACTGTAATACGTGTACCCTACTCATGTTTGTTTACTGTGTGTGTTAGGTATTGCATATGAAGCATTTTATTGTAGTTAAAGAAAACAAAGGTTATGAATTAAGAAAGAGCTTTTAAAAATCAGCAGACTTGAAGTTAAGAGCGTTAAAAAGGGGAGAAGAGCTTTGTTTAAGGCTTGCTGTATACACGTCTTCCTTACAAGTGTGTTCCTTTTGAATTTAATAATCCCTAAAATGTTTCCTTCTAGCACAGCCTTCAGACCACGTATTATTTCACTTAGAATATTTGTCAAATGTAGTTATTTCGTATTTCCACTAGGAGGTACTTTCAGTAATAGAAAAGGTATTTCGCGATTTTCAGACTATAGTCTGTCTCATTTCTTCAGATAGTGCAGAAAGAAATATCTTTAGATATTTTACTTGGAGTGGATCCATAATAATTGTTAACAGTAAAAAAAGTTGATGTTCATGGTTACAATTCATAGCTCATCTGTGTGGTTATGTTTCAGATGTGAACTAACAAGTTCAATTTTTATTTTTCATCAGCAGATTTGAGCTGCGTGCAGATTTGAACATTTTTTAGATAACAGCTGAATTAATTACTGAATGTAATTCAGTAATTAAGTGAACTCTTAGGTGGAAATATGATATTCTGCACATTTTGTTTATCCATTGACATCTGGGTGTATACCTAATAGCAGGACATTTTTTGCAGAGTTTATATGGGCTGAGTATATTTAAGACATCCCTGTAGCAAAAGTGGAAGCTTGCTGGTTTTTAATGGTTTCTAATTTTGGAAATTACTGCTAGATACATAGTTACATTTCATTTACGTTAAAGGAAAAATCTGGACACTGTATATTAAAAAAAAAAAAAGCAAACAACCCAACATATACTTTATTTAGATAAGGTACTATCTGCTTTTTTCTTAGAAAGAATCTTTTGATCTAAATTAGCAAAATATTGTGGTGATAAAGAGGATTTGTCTGATAAAGTATCTTGCATAGATTGCATTTTTTTTGTTTTTTTGGACCACAGGTTCTTTTATGACATTTTTGTGCAGTATTGAATCACTTACTAAAATTTGTTTTTCCATATCATTACCTTAGTTTTATGAAATATTTGAAAGTAATTTTTCAAAAAATCTAAATACTAATAAGACCAAATGCTTCTGTTGGAAGAGCAGAATATTCAATAAATTGAATGATGGAGTATTTAGATCAGTTTTTCATTCTGAATTGTAAACCTCTAGCTCAAGGATTTTTTTTCCCCCCTTTTTCTTCTTTTTGACCTGTGCTTTTTTTTCTTCTGTGAGGTCCATCACTTTGTAAAGTTTGGGGAGGGAGACAATTTGCGTGAGGACAAGGGAAGCTTGGTTTTGGAAAGCAATTTAAATGCTCTACCTCATTAGTGTCTCCCAGTGTATGGCAGATAGCTGTTACTCAAGATGAGTATATTATTTCCAAGTATGTAAATTAATGTTAATGTAATGTACCATGAGGCAGTTCTAATTGCTTTTGCAGTAGTTTGTAAGCAGCAAACTGTGGAGTATGTCTTAGTTTTAGTCTGAAAGAAGGTGACAAAATGCTAATGTGAGGATGTTTATATTTGCAAACAAGCAGCAGTCTAAAGTTTCAGTAGCTGCTTTCAGGTTTCTTTAGACAAAACCAGGTAGAGTTATGTTGTGAGCGTAAGCAATGTTTTAACGTTTGATGTGTCTTGTCATTCAGGCCTTCAATTATGTTCTCCATAAAAGTAGTTAGGCGTGTGTCTCTCTAAAGCCTCTAAGTCTCTTTTGCCACTACAGGAGCACCTGTTATTTAATTAGCTAGGGGGCTGTTACTGTTGGTAGTAAAAAGATACCTCCCAACCTGGTGAGTATTGCATTTCTTCAATAAGCAGGTCCGTAATTTCAGTTCACCTTGGTTTGAATTAACGATTGCATTACTGTAAGAATGATGCTTATTAGTATTATTATTGTTGCCACAGTAATAGCATATAAGGATTCCATTTGTTGCAGTGAGTTGATGTATCTCTGGACGTAAATCAATTAAACTACTTAGTGACAAGAGACCTAATTTCAGATGTTTGTGGGACTGAAGTAGATGTTCCACTGCCTTCTTTTAAAAATGGATGTGTCTTTGTGCAGGTGTTACTGGAAAATATGTTGTCCACATATGCTATGCTAACATTGGTGTGGGTATATTTGCACAGAAGTAGAAGAAAATGAAGATGAAAGTTACCTTCTGTCATTTTATTTTTCCAGGAAAAAGTAGAATAGTTTAGGGAGATTATTTTTTGATGACTCTTTAAGTTTGAGATCATTAGGAAACTTGAATCTCAATTCTTTAGCATTGAAAAAGCTGGAAGAATAATAATAAAGATTCTTCTCTCACCTTTTACACTGATGTTGCTTCAAAAGAAGTAACATGATGGTTTACACTGCTGTAAATGAGCAGAAGCTATGCTTTATTTTCCTTAAAAAAAGAGAAAAGACTGAGGAAAAAGTTGTGTTCTTCTGGCTCTTTTGGTGTGGTTTCTTTTCATTTTTAAAATAATTATGCTAAACATTAAAGTTTTAAATTTTTTTAAGCCAAAAAGGGAAGGAGGAAATTAATCTAAGCAGAGAGTAATTTAAAACAGCTAGTGATCTGTGAGCCCTGATATTAGCATTCAGATTCCTTTCTGACTTGGAGTCTCTGTAACTTCTTCTCTAACTGTTCTCCTGTCTCTGTTTGTTCCATGCTAAGCAGATGGCCCAGAAATTAGCCAAAAGCAGGAAGAAGGTGCAGTACAAACTCCATCAGCTTGATGTTATGCCTGTTCTTTTGTTTTCTGGGAGGGTTTTTTGCCTTTCTTTTTATTTTGTGTTTTTATTTTCTGCATCCAGCAAGCTTTTTTTAGATTTATTTCTGAGCCACCATGCAAGTTGACATTTCTCTTCAGAAGTCAGTTGCCCGATTGGCCATTTTTTGTTGCTTACCATTAGCCATTTCATGTTAGAAATAGAGTAAAGATTGGATTTATAAAATGGTTACAGGCAGTACTCAAAATGCATACTAAAGAAACAGGACTGATACAACAAATGTTTTAAGTCTGTAAATGATAGATTAAAATTAAGTCTTTTTTTTTTAATTGTAGTTTATTTTTCTATAAGAATACTTTGATTCACAGATGTGTCAAATTGCT
>VWZK01022538.1:0-25399 GCA_013396935.1 Baryphthengus martii | reverse complement strand
AATTCTATGATTCTATGATTTGTATTTTTAATGTTTGTATCTAGTGCGTTAAAAAAACCCAAACCAGTAGCGTTCACCAGCTCAGAAGAAAGCTCAGCACCTGCTGCCCCTCCAATCACTGTATGATTCCTGACTTACTTCCAGCTACAGTCCTGGCTGTGGGGGAGAGGTTGTATCCTCTTCTTATTACCCAGGCTGTTTTGTTAGTTAGCTATTCTCACTATTTTCTTTTGGTGTTTCCTGCAGCAGGAACAGGGAGACATAAAGAGAAATGAAAAAGAGCAGATCTTGGCATTCTACCTGTGCTAATGAACTTTCAACCTGATACAGTAATGGGAAAAAAAATGGAAGTAAATTAACAAAAAATGATCACATAAGAATCCTGATTTCTCAGTTTCTCTGTGTAAAACTACAGCTTCACCAACAGGAATGAAACCAGGCTGATTTATGCTAACTCTTCATAGCTTACACATTCACATCACTTGATGACTCTCTGGCATGATATTTGTAAGTGTAGACAAAACCTTCCTATAAGAGGAATCATTAGTGAAAAGTGTAAAAGCTAAATAAAGTAAGGCAAGAGCAAGAAAAAGTGGAGCGGTAGTGAACATAGCAGCACACCGATTTTAATTTTCTGGATAGTAAAGCTGATGCTTGCTAATCTTAGGCATTTTTTTTTCCTAACAGTAGAAACCTTTGGATGAATTTGTTATTCACAGTATAGCTACTCCTGCATATAGGCACCTTGCTCACAGTGAACAAGTGCCACCATCAGTATACTAGAACAGACTGTAATTAACATGTCCAGACTTTATTACAGCAACAACAAGTCAATGACATACATTGACATACAAGTCAATGTAATTTCACACTTGATTATGTCTGTTTCTTCCTTCCCAAGCAAAATGGGTATTTAAAAAGAATTACAGAATTTCAGCATTGCTAAAAAGCCATGGAAATGATAGTAGGTACCAATCTGCAGAGCAAACCTATTTTTCACAATTCTTTCCTCTTCCCACTAGAGATTACAGCTTTTATGCTATTTATCAGATTCATAAAATATGGAATTGCAAGTTATGACTTGTTTTTTATTAAGAAAATATTTAAGCAAGAGTTTTTATGCCTGTAGAGGTAGCTGGTTACACATAAAGGAAATAAGAAAACCAATCCAAAACCTAGTCTGCATCTGGAGAATGACTCGGCCACAGGGATTTTTGGTTGCTCTAAATTTCCTATAATAATGCATCTGTTTAAGAAAAATATGTTTAAGCATCTTGCTATGTGATAGTAAGACAGTAGCAATGGGTACATGATAGAAGATTAAAGCAGGTCCTAATTATCCCTTGTATTGCTTGGCAAGCTAACTATCCATGTGACTCACAAGCTGGAAGGTAGTCTTAGAATCACAGGATCATAGAATCGTTAAGGTTGGAAAACACCTCCAAGACCATCAAGTCCAACCTTCTACCCAACACCTCCACGACCACTAGACCATGTCCCGAAGTGCCACATCTACCTACTTCTGAACACTTCCAGGGATGGTGACTCCACCCTTCCCAGGGCAGTCTGTTGCAATGCTGAACTGCTCTTTCAGTAAAGAAATTCTTCCTAGTATCTAACCTGAACTTCCCCCTGGTGCAACCGGTGGTCATTTCCTCTTGTCCTGTTGTTAGTTACTAGGGAGAAGAGGCCAACACTGGCCTTGCTACAACCTCCTTTCAGGTATCTGTAGAGAGCACTAAGGTCCCTTCTCAGTCTCCTCTTCTTCAGGCTAAACAATCCTCTCTCTCTCTCAGCCTCTTCTCATATGCGCTGTTCTCCAATCCCCTCAGCAGCTTTGTTGCCCTCCTCTGTACCCGCTCCAGCACCTCAATGTCTTTCTTACGCTGTGGTGCCCAAAACTGGACACAGTACTCGAGGTGTGCTGAGTACAGAGGCACGATCACTTCCCTTCTGCTGGCCACACTATTTCCAACACAGGCCAGGATGCCTTTGGTGTTGCTGGCCCCACTGCTGGCTCATGTTCAGCCAGGTGTTGACCAGCACCCTCAGGTCCCTTTCTGCCAGGCAGCTTTCCAGCCATTCCTCCCCGAGCCTGTAGCGTTGCCTGGGGTTGTTGCAACGAAAGCGCAGGACCTTGGCCTTATTAAACCTCATACAACTGACCTGAGCCCATTGATCCAGCCTATCCAGATCTCTCTGCAGAGCCTTCCTACTCTTAAGCAGATCAACACTCTCACTTAATTTCATGTCATCTGCAAACTCACTGAGGGTGCGGGGTCTTTAGTGTGCTCCAGGCACAGCTTTGAAATTGCTGACATTTCTGATACAGCAAGCTCAATGCAGAGGAGCTTTCTGGAATTACCACATCACCTACTCCTGTTTATCTCTACTTTCCAGCTCTGAGACCTTCAAAGGATATACAATCATTCACATGTATTTTGTCCTTACTACTCCATTGTTTGACAGGCTGTGGTGGATTACCTAGGTAGATTTATGGGCAGCTAGCTTCATGGGATGCAAAGGCTGTTCAAAACCAAAACAACAACAGAAAACCAAAAAAACAACAAACGAAAAGAAACAAAAAACCAAAACAATCCCAAACCAAACCCTCACCAACAAAATCGCCCCATGGTTTTGTCCTTTTCAGAAGGGTTCTAGACCATGGCTCAAAATTTAAGCTACTACAACAGCCCATGAGAGTAAGGAAATGAAAAAAAATACTTAATATGGTATTTATTTACTCACATAGAATAGTAAATAATATGCATTACATTGCAAATGCCTCTTGTACTAAGCAGCTGTTGCAATGGCTGAATGCTTTGAGAGATGTATAAGCTGCACTCGGAGAAAACACCATGCCAGTCATTTTCAAGAGTTTTTCCATAAATTACTTTATTTCTCATTAAATGAGCACAGAGTCATTACCATATTAATAACAGATATGTTTATTATTACATATCCATCAGTGCGGCTTTCAATACCATTTGAAACATGCAAATCTTCCTAACGACGAATCAGATTTCCAGTGCTTATTTAATACACAACTGCAAAGCCATTATAAATTACGAGGAGGTACGTAGCTAAGAAATAAAACTGTACTGCCTATACCATGAATGTATTCCTGCTACAAAGCAAGAATCCGACAGCATTTACTGAAATTCCTGAATTACCCAGAGCTTTTGTGTTATATGGTTGATTTTGTTAGCTTTTAGTGTGGGGCTTTGTTGTTTTTTGTTTTTTTTTTGCATTGCCTGTATGTCTTTTGGCTTCTGAACCAGAATCAGTTTTTCTTTGTAAAAGGAATTCTCACTCAAAGGTTGTACTTAATTTAGAAAATACATCTAGCATCTACAGTACTTCAACCAATTAAAATTCCATAAAAACAACTGATAGGCCATAGTTTTATAGAGGTTTCACTTGTTTAGTTTTAGATTTCTATATTTATTGACATAATAGTTATCTCAAATGAAGGTACTAAAAGGACATTGTAAAACCCAATAAAAGTGTTCTAAGAACAATTTACAGTTCAAACAGTACATGTATTTCTTAAATGTTTAATGTAATGCATGTTATCACTTAAAATTGTAAGGCAAGACACTTCTAAAAATTATGTACCCCAGACAATGCTTCCAAACTTGGTGGTTCTTTTTACTGTTAGTTTCTAATGCCTCTCATAGTAAAATAATTCAGTATGGCTTGGCAAAAATGCATAGATTAAAGGCAACTACTTCCCCCCCCTTTACAAACCTGCTGAATCAGTATTTTGTAAAGCATAATGCAAAGCATTTAATGCTTTGATCCATTCCATAGTGGGTGGTTAGCATTAAGGCTGTAAAGAACTCTGCAGTGAAGGCACTGAAGTTCAAGTGATAAGGCTTCATTTTTAAGCTAGTTACGCAGTCTTCAAGAGCACAGCTTCTGAGCCTTGAAAGCAATTGCAGTCCTCCTCACTGAGAAACCTTCCTCTTCTACTCTCTTTCATATGCTCATCTTGACATAAATATCCTCTTCACAGTCCTTTTCTTTCACTGATATGGAGAAAGTTGGCTGTACTTCGTCACGATTGACAGGCTTTTTTAAAAAAATCCAAAAAAGCAGCACCTTTTTTTTATACACCTAGCTAAGCTTTATTTGCTTTAACTTACTTGCATTACATAGTAATAATTAATCTAATCTAACTTTAGGCAAACCCACAATTAAACACCCTCACTGTGTTTTTGTGCCAAAGCAAGGAGGAGACAGTAATAGCAATCTTAACCCTGAAGCCTGTAAGTTATGTTGAAACAAACAACAGCCCGTCTGCACTGCTCTGTGTGGTTAAAAAAAGCCCTGTTTCTCGGACCACATCCCATGAGGTTCCATTAAGCACTGTACACGTGGTTAGCTGGAACAAAGAAGAAAACCGGCAATTAATAACAAATATAGAAACTATCTTCAGAACACTAGTGGAGGTTTGCAAAGAGCTTCAATGAAGAAAATACTTCATTTTACATAAAATATTTTTTCAACTGACATGTTACAATACTAAGATACCTACACAATCTTCCACAAACTGTTCTTAATTTCAAACAACATTAAATGAACAGAGAGATCAGATGATAATATTTCTGCAGTTTTACAAGTAAACAATCATGGGTGTATTCATGGCAAATGCAAGGTGACCCTCTTTCACTTGCAGGACAAGAAAAAGCTAAGAGCAGACACATATGTTGCCAGACCTCATCTGATGTAGAGGAGTTCTGATTGTTTGGGTAAATGCTAGCAAGTTCATTGTGCAGTTCTGATTCATATTTACTAGTGGTAAGTTGTTAAAATGAGGAATAGAACTTAAGATGAACTTAAAACATGAAGCTTCTTCTAATGGGTCTGATACCTGTCTCCGTGATGTCAATGAAGTGCTGCCTACCAACTGCAAAGAAAAATGGATGGGACCTTGAATGAAATTTAGGACTAAAGTGTCTTAAAGCATTTGGTAAGGTCTGTATCCATTAAACAAAATAGTTACTGCCTGCTTACATGACAGGACTCCATCAGTGAGGTCGAGTTCCGCTATACTGTCTGACAAGGGAACTATTTCCAGATACTTAGTTGAACATACATATTCCATAAAAATCACTGCTGCTCCTGCTCCCACATTCACTGCCTTCCTGAAAAGGGCCCACTGTTCCTCCACTTTATCACCTTCCTGACCCAAGGGGAGCACCCTCCTACATACCTGTCCTCAGCTTCGGCAATCACTGAACTTCAGTGGGCTGATTCCACTCTTTAGTTCAGCAAACTAAGTCTACATTTTTTGACTGTCAGGAAATTGAATTGCAGACCTTCATGGAAGGGTTCAAAATGGATCACTTCAGGCACTTAGCCAGGATTCAATGACAGAAGGACAGGGAATGAAGACAGAGAGGGAAAAATATTTCCTCTGAAATAGCAACAGACTGTCAGAGTAGCTCAGCTACTGTGCAACCAGCAGTTAGGCATTCAATATATAAGATCCATTGTAAATTGATTTAATAATCTAAATTTAGGCATCTGGTACATCAGAAGTGCCTTTTCCTAAAATAAATCCAATGCCTCTTCTTTCTAGCATACAGGATGGAATATGTAGTGGTATCAAGGCACAGGCTGGCCATACTACATCACTAACATCAAACTTGTCAGAGAAAGTCACAAAAACATCCACAGTAAAATAGCATGAAAGAGAAGTTCTTATCTGACCTTCTTCTAATGCTTATTTGCTCAGCATAACTCGGAAAGTTTTCATTATTTGCTCACCTTGCTCTGCAGGTGCCACACAAGCCCCACTACATTTCAGTCAACCCAGTGGCAGCTGATGGGGACAGAGCATGCTACAAGGCCACCCAAGCAGCTCCTGAAGCATCAGTGAGGTGTGGGGGCACCCCCATCTGCCTCCTGCACACACCTCCATGCAGCATGACAGGCTGGCAGTACACACATACCTAGCACTCTTGCTGGTCAAGTACTGTTCCTCTCTAAATGGGTTATGATCAATATGCTTCTTCCTCCATACTCAGTGCCTACAATATGCAGCATTAAAACAGAGTTTGCTGTAAATTAATTAGTTGTTCTAAGAAGCTATGTCAGTATTAAACATCATTAAGAAGCAAAATTTCTAAGGTCAGCTGTCAAACTCACTGACAAATTTGGGCTCAATCTAGAAGAGACTGTTAACTGTTTGATTCACATCACAGTCTGTTAGAAAAATAACTTAAAAAGATAAGATACCACATGGGTATTAAGTTTTCTGGCAATTCAGAAGCAAAAAGGTTTATTTCTTCCCAAGAACTTAGAGGATCTCATTAGGTGACAGATAAAGGTGTTAACAGAGGCTTTTCCAGAGAGATGGAGAAAATGCAAGGCTGCAGTATTCAGAACAGCTGTTCTGACCTGATACTTCACTAGTGCAAGACCACCTTCACCCTTCTGCCCTCCATTCTCGAGACAGATCTGATGCTTTCTGGACTCCTCTGTGAACCAGTGCAACTTCCTAAACCAACAGAAAACCACATGCTTTTCTTCTGTGGGGCTGCGGTTGGGATTGAGTTTTTTGGCTTTTCTTTAGTGAAAACATTCCTGGATTAATACTCTGCTGGAAGAGAGATCAATTTGCTGTGGTAATCTGTGAAGCACGAGTGGACACAAGACAAAGTACAGGAACGTGCAGCTCTCCCTTCTGGTGCTGGAGCTATCAGGCTCATTGTATCTCCAGGAATGTTAAAAAAAAAGGAGCTTTAAAGACGGTGTTTCTCAATTTTTAAAAAAGCTCCCACTCACTACTTGTTCATTTCTATGATTCTCTAACATTTTCATACAACAAATGACAACAGGATTAATAACAGATCATATAAATAACTGATCTCCCCAGACCCATTCCTTTAAGAGCTACTGGAAACTTTCAATTTTCCGTAAGAGATTTAGCTGCAAACTTGTTCTTGACTAAAGGCAAACCCAAGCTGGCATTTCTACTAAGACAGAGTGAAAAAGAATGAACGAATGAAGAAAATAGTGCTGTTCCCATAAAAGAGGTGGGGTTGTTTGTTTTTTTTTTTACTATCCAAGAATGCTACCTCAGAAAAAATTCTCAATTTGACCTTTTTTTTGGTAAGCAATGCTGACTAGCATTATTTCAGTTCACATTTTAAAATCTTTTAAAGCTGTATTAATGAATTTTACTTTATCAGTTCTGTTTGGGTTTTTTTTCAGACTTCATGGTAGGATGACCATTTAGTATCAAAGTCATTCCACCTAATCCTTTTAAGTATCAACATGACACGCTTTTTCTTCCAGTCTTAGGTGGCCCAAGACTTAGTGAAAAAATCTTACTAATAAGTAACAGAGCTCTTTAACCAGTTCTAACCAGTTATCTTTATCTGTCTGTTTAATAAGGTCTGCCTTTAGTAACTACTCTACTAGAATCCTGATTATTGTTGAAATAAATGTATCATATGATACATAAAAGCACTTCCTATTTTTCTCAACCACAAGAGTACTTCTTTAATGGTCCTACTGTAAGTAAAGATGATGGTAAGCAACAGCTATTAATGATGTGGTTTTTAAAATCAGCAGATGTAGCTTATATCCAAAAGTCTTAAAAGATGCAGCTAAAGCCCATGGAGGGGTCTAACCATTTTCAGTAGATCTTGGAAAACGGAGGACTGAAGGAAGAATGTTTGAAAACACTGTCAAGCTTTGTAAAAACTAGTAGAAATTGGTAGAAATTTACATTTTGTAGACAGCTTGACAACATTCTGTTGTATAAGCACACACCACCTAAGTACATAACAGGACAAGTTAGCTGTTACCCCTGAAATTAGCTATTACTGATTTGTCTTTATTTGGTACAGTACTGAAGATTCTCATATTTAGTAAGCAAACTCTGATTTTACATTCTTAACTCATGTTTATCACTGTGTGCTTTTCTTTTGCACTCACTCTTCTTTTCAACAGATTTTTACAGTGAAGACTAAGTAAAAACTGCCCACTTCCCATGAAATCTCTCCTCCAAATTCCGAAGTGCTTCAGTGTGTCACAGCTTCTGCTTGATTAAGCACCAGTGTTGAAAAATGTAAAAATTGCACTTTGATTTTTTCATGTTACTGCCATTTGAATTGTAACTGGCAAACTCAGACTTTGTTCAGTGTTTGTGAATATGGCTTCTCCCCTATATACAATTACGTGTTAACTGATGGTAACACATTTCTTCTTGTGTCCTCCTCATGCTGTTGCATTGATAATTATCTCTAACACAATACTGTCTGCAATATCACACCTTTGTATTTGAGGCCTAAAGTAATTTTCCTGGATAAGATTATCTTGAGGGCCTTCACTGAATATATTAGCATCTCAAAACTATAATCGCTTATGTTTTATTGTTTATTATGGGGACAAAAAAAATCAACACCTTTGATATCTTCTACATTTTTTCCCTACTCTCCTCTGCAGGAGTATATTTCATGATATATCCAGTGTCTCTTTACATGCAAAAGTTTGTTTTTATTCCACTTCATGCAAGGGATTTTTGCAGGATATTTATTTTGATAGCCCTACCAACTAGGAAGACTCTTTTGCTACTGAGGCACTATTTTCCACTTCATACTGTTGACCCAATCGGTTATGTGGGGGAAAAAAACCCATGCACACTGTGTGAGGAAGCTAACGCAGGTTAAAAATTAGCTTAGCGTTAACAAAAGGGTATTTTAAATCTTGCCCAGGTTAATGCATAGGTCACAAATATCTTAGAAAAACAACTGCTAGTACAGAAGACAGGGAATGAAGTAAGCAGGGAAAAAGAATTAACACTTAAGCTGCCTTACAGCAAAAGCAATGGCATAACAACAGACTGAGAACCTGTAAACTTCTCATTTCACCCCCATTTGCAGCAGACTTCCAGTTTATGCAAGCTCTGAGTGAATCCATGAATGACTACGTGGATCATCCTTGCAATTAAATGCCATCACTGATACATCTACTGAGCCTTGCCTTTAAACAGGAAAAAATGCAACCACTTCCCTCACACGCATTGACAGGCCACGCACTGCCATCTTTACAGCGCCTTTCCAAATCCGAAGAACCAATAAATTTATCACAATAGCAGGAGAATTCTGTCTGTTCCTTCCTTCAGGATTTGAGCAGAGATTTAGAGCAGCAGTTCAACAGTCAACTACGGAATTATTTTGCAATTTCACAGTAAGTAGGATTTATAAACAGATTTATTTATTTATTACTTAGTTAAAGAGATCCATAGCTTTTATTAGTTTACTTCTCACCTAGTTTTCCCAGAAGTATTTTTAACAACTTTTCGGAATGACTGATTTGCTGAGGATCTTGTAGACATTGTTCTAGGAGAAGCACGAACAAAAGTAGATGGTGGTGTCTTAGGGATCTTCTTTACTAAATGTGTCACCCATTTTTTCTGTTCATCTTGACAGGATGCCAGTAACAGCATATCTCTTGCTGAAGTTACATCGTAACTCACTAAAAAGAGGAAGACGATTCCGTGAAAACTA
This sequence comes from Baryphthengus martii, assembly GCA_013396935.1. NCBI lineage: Eukaryota > Metazoa > Chordata > Aves > Coraciiformes > Momotidae > Baryphthengus > Baryphthengus martii. Next base: position 15,872 of record VWZK01022538.1, on the reverse strand, counting down.
GGACTTGTTATCAAAGTAAGGATTATGACATACCACATGTGCCACTGGAAAGAACAATGCCACCTCTATACATTATTGTATTTGTTTATATATTTTGGAAGACAACAAGCAGGGGAAATTATGAATATAGTTTCTTTCAGTATTTATCATTCTGCATTAAGATTTTTGAATCTAACATTAAAATTCAAGAAATGAGAAAACTTACACTAATCGTGGTCATACTAAGCTGGAAAGTTGTGTCAGTGCCGAGTTCCAGAGTACATAACCCAAATGCTCAATTTTGCACAAGCAGAGAGGAAACCTTTACTCCAACCCATAAAGTGGCTCAAGAACCACTTTCTTCAAGGTCTTAGCACAGCTTGTTTATGCAGCCACTGCAGCGTCCCTACTGTGGGCCATGTATAAGTACAGAGAGAATGGTCTGGGAACAAAGAAGCTGCCCAGTAGTTGGGCACAGACCTCTAGGGACCCCTGTGCTCTCCAAGCCCTCAGCAGAGCCCCATCAGTTACACCACCAAAAGCATCACTACAGAGGCTTGCCACATATACCTTTTCATAACCAGTGGTAACAGTCTCTTATTTTAACAGCACCTTATACAACTAAAATCATAAAACTGAAGAGTAGAAAAATGTTCAAACTAAAGTGCTTTTATTTGTCTCTGAAACTTCAAACAGGTCTGGCTAAACCATGCAGAGAATACAGAATGCTAAAATCCATTAGTATACCTTTGCATGGAGCAATTAATTCCTCCTTTTTATCCAAGTGGTCTCTATGGCACTTCACATGGCATCTTCGACATTCTAGGGCAGCGGGGGGTTTAAAGACATGCCAAAGAGGTTTGGCACAGGCCTCACAGTTGGCTGGAAAGTGGTATAAAGTTGGAATGAATTCATGGCCTTTATGATTTAGAAAACTTGTCTTCTCTGCTGGCTGTACCGGTTCTACTTCCAAATCCTTCCTGCATTCTCCCTCATTAGCATAGAGAATCTGAAAAAGAATACTGCTGTATTATTGCTGAAGCACTAAGTATTTTCATACACTTCTCAGAGAAGCTGCCAAACTTTTTCAAGAGAGTTAAACAGAAATGACAATATACTTCTTTTTACCTGGAATATTTTTGGAATTTCTTCAGTTTCAGCTCTATATACATCTCCTTGAGTTACAGGTCGGACATGGAACAGCTTACTAGATTAGAAGAAATATGAATCAGAAAATGCTAAAAGGCTATGTATGTTTTTAAAACAGCTAAAGTGCTTTGAAGTTCTTATCTTGTCTAGTATCTTGTTTATGCAAGCAATACGATACACTTTAAAGCTGCAATATGATTTTAGGAATTAATTCATATACCATATAGATCTTGTCTACTCAAGTGAGATCAAATCATTTCTTAGCATGGAAAGAAGGTTATCTCACAATGGGCTCAAGATCCACTAAGGCAAATTACCTGTGAAAAAGGCTTTCAAATCCTTTCTCAGAACACTGGGAAGTCTAACTGATTATCGTGGAGTCTCCTTCTCTGGAGACTTTCAAGACCCATCTGGATGGGTTCCTGGGTGACCTGCCCTGATTCTTTGATCCTGCTCTGGCATGGGGGTTGGACTTGATCTCCAGAGGTCCCTTCCAACCCCTAAAATTCTGTGATTCTGTGATTGCTAGAAAAGGTTTTGATAACCCTGAATGGAAATAATTATATGAAGTATAGTATTATTTACCAGGTTTTTTTACTAAATCATGTGACCAGTTGATAATCAGTGCCAGAACATCACAAAAGGCAATCTGGGGCATCAGTTGTTGAAAATGCTATTAAAATTGAAACAAATATCATCCTATATTGGGTTAAGACCGTAAGTCCATCTATCTCAGCAGCTTGTGTTCAACAGCTGCCATAACAGATGTTTATGAAAAGGGAATAAAAAACAGCTCAAAGAGAAAAATAACTCTTTTCCTGGTTATGAGCAATTGGCAGCTTAAGCATTGCAGAGTTTGATACTCCTTCCAGATCATTGTATTGTTTTGTACTGTATTGTATTGTTAATCACCAATAGACATATTCATGAGTTTTAAAAGGTTGTGGGTTTGTTTTTTTTTTTTCAATTACTGCTCTATAAGGTCCCATAATGTCCATCAGCTGTTCAAACATCACAGTCAGTCATACATCAATGGGCTTCAGTGATTGACACAATTTTCCTCATCTATAACCATTATAAAGGGATCACAACTCAATTATCACTCTAACAGAAACAATGTGGAAAAGCTAGAAATACTTTGCGCCTGACCTGACACTCCAGGGAGACCTTACAGCAGCCTTCCAGTACCTAAAAGCAGCCTACAGGAATGCTGGAGAGGGACATTTTACAAGGGCGTGTAGTGACAGGACATGGGGTAATGGCTTTAAACATAAAGGGGGCAGATTTATAGTAGATGTAACGCAAGATTCTTCCCTCTGAGGGTGGTGAGGCATTGGAATGCGTTGCCTAGAGAGACTGTAAATATCCTCTCCCTGGAAGTGTTCAAGGTCAGGTTGGATGGGATTTTGAACAATCTCATCTAGAGGAAGGTTTCCCTGCCCATGGCTGGGGAGTTGGAACTAGATGATCTTTAAGGTCCCTTCCAACCCAAACCATCCTATGATACTAACACTGATCCTTTCTCAGATAGCAAGAAAAAGATATGAAGCAAAGGGATAGGAGATAAAAATCAGACAGTCTGTTCCCTAACTCTCCCACACAACTATCGCACCCTGCTTCAGAAAGCAGCTGTTGAAGCAACTGGAAAACACACTCATTACATCGAATCATAAAAAGAGATAGCATAACATGGGGGTTCCACTGTCTCTATCCCTTCTCTGTCACAGAGACTAGGCTTTTCACTTCTGTAAATTCAGACCAGTGACTACACACAGAGCCACACTATCATGCATTTAGCTTTTTAATATAACTTTTAGCAACAGTAGGACAAAGAAAAAGTAGTATCTTCTGCTAACAGAATCCTGAAATACAGGTAAACAGACACTTTCCAATGAGTATTGAAAATTAAACATTATTTATGGAATAATGTAGATTTATGATACATTATCTCACACAGAACACTCTTTTGCCAATTTGTATCCAAAACTACCAGTAACTTTACTTACTCTATATCTAGTACCATAGATGGATTAGACTGGTCCTTGTCCTTTTCATCATTGTAGAACAGTATCTTTTTACTACTCACCACAACATACTAGGGAAAGAAAGGGTAAAACCAAGTTAAAATTGTAATTTAAAAAGCAACATTTATCCTACTGTACTCTCATATGCACATAAAAAGCCTGAGTAAATTAAGATTTTTAAAATAATATCAGGAGATAATTAAATCATCACACAGGCAGCTATACTATTGACATCTGAGCAATGGTACGGCTGCAGTGCCTGTGTATTGTCACTGAGTAGTAAAGACGTTAAAGAATAGAAACATTTTGTAAGGTGTATCAACACCTATTTTTTTCCCAACTGCTTTAAATGTTCTTGCTCAAAATATGCATATTAATATATTATACCTATCTCATGCCACTGAAAAAGCGGAGTACTCCAGAATGCATGGGATTCTGGAGAACAAGCAAGAGCTACTGGCAAGGCATTGTGAGTTTTAGAGCAGGAGTGAACTGCAGGTCCCATTTCTAATAAAATTTCAAAATGCTGACTATGCCTGCAGTGTTTGCCTCCCCATCCTAACAAGCCTAAGCATGTTGTCCTCAACCTAAAGTACACAGACACCCTTCCAGTTCTGCTCATGATCACACAGAATTATAAACATTTGTTCATGTGACAGGAAAAACAAAGCAAGCCACTCAGAAAAAACGTTTTGTAACCCACAGGCCAGTTAAGATTAAACACCTCAAACCTAAGCGTTTTCCAGGTGAGTTCAAGACTGTAGAATTCACTGCCTGTTGCTCTTCACTGGGAGCTGTCAGTCAAATGTCTTTGCTAAACCTGTCCGTAAGCATAAGCTCAGTGATAACTGTGTCAGTTCCCTCCCCTGCAGTTTCAAATGGTTTAGAAACAACTTATTAAAAGGTATGAGGTACTGAAGAGGATTAAAAAGAGGCAGACTTGTCAAATGGGACTCCGAATGACTGTGCTTAAGGTGATAAGAAGGCCTCCCTGATGACATTGCTTAAGGGGGCATGAAGTCAGCGGAACAGAAATAAGCCAGGGCTTGAGTTTTGTTTACAGTAACTCTCTGTTAAATCAAACCTGTAAGCCAAAACATTCCTTATCAATTTTAGCCCCTGGACAATGTAACTTCATCCGAACCTCCAGTGTATAAATATTCTCTGCCCTGCCACTATGGTGTGCTAGTTTTCTTGGCATTAGCCTGCTAGCACCCGATCCTGCGCAGGATTGTACTAAACTTGACGTTTCTGTATGTGGATTGGATTTTGCCCACCGGGTAAAGAATCCATTTTTGGGACAACACTTTGGTGACCCAGATGGAACTCAGCCTTGCCCGGTTGGACTCACCGCACCGACAGGGACAGGCAGCCTGAACTGAACTCCAGCACACACCAGCCTTTTGTTGCAGGACTCCTTTCGGCTTCCCTTCTGCAATCGGACGGTGAGCGACACAACAGTGCAACGCCAGCTAAACTGAGATACCACACAGGAACTTCGAGGGGCAAGTCTCAGTGAGTAGGAATCTGGCTCTGGTTAATTTCTAGGAAGTCTGTTTAATCCTTGTCTTGCAAGTTCCATCTGGTTTTTGAGCTTGTCTGGTTAAAACTGGAACCTCTGGTGCAAGGTCCATCTGGTTTTGGGCTCTTCTGGTTTATTTTGGAACTTCTGGTGTATAAAAACATTCTTCCTGGAAAGTAACATGGGTTCAAATTTCTATACCAAGATTTCTCCACCAAGATTTCTCCTTGCTCTCCTTTAGGTTGTATCCTTAAAAACTGGAATAAATTTGGTGGAAAATTACAGAAATACTGTTGACAGTGGCAGCCACTGTATAATCTAAGTGAGGGGGGAAAAACGGCCGGAAAAACGAAACTATGTGTTAAATACAATTTTACAATTAATGTTATTTTGTAGATGGATGGAAAAATGGGATGAGGTATGATAGGTGGATGTGTTTTTTTACATTACAGAATTCTCATGATATTAGGAAGAAATGTAAACTGATAGATTATGATGCGACTGGTGTTATTGCTTTGGCAGAAGGTAGAATGAATAAAGAGAGGGTAGAACGTTGCTCTGGATGTAAAACTGGGAGGAGTTGTGTGAGAAGGGACGTATAAAGTACAAGAGAGGAGCCAGAAGAGCCAGAGGATGTGCAGCTGTCAGGTAGAGGGAGGCAAGAAAGAAATGATAATCATCCACCCCTCACAAGATAATCAGCTGCCCCTCCAGAACCAGAACGCCCCTCTGGATACTGTGCTGTCTCCCCTGCCTGGTGGTAGGGGAAATGAGGTTTTATCTCCTCCACCCTCCCCTATAGCTGCACAAACTCACATCCACAATCCCGCAATTCGAGCCCCTCTTAGAGAGGCCATGGGAGCTGATGGCCCAGTTTTGGTGCATATCACCTTCACTACATCTGACTTAAATAACTGGAAGAAGGATGCAGGATATTTTCGGGAGAATCCCGAGAAAACCTACAAAAATGGTAAAGGCTATCATAGAGAATCATAATCCAGCGTGGAGGGATGTACAGACATAGCTAAACATTCTCTTCTCTCTTGAGGAAAAGCAGTTAGTTTTGGAAAATGTGGGGCAGGAGAATGAGAGGTTCAATGTAAGTGATGATCCATCCCGGTTTATGCCAAGAACGGCTCCTGAATGGGACCCAAATGCAGGTGCTGGGGGGGCTATGATTAAGCAGTATCAGTAACTAATTTTATATTGAATATGGCATGGAGTACCTAGGCAAAAGAGCATTTCTAAGCTATGTGATGTAAGGCAAGAGCCTACTGAGAATCCCTCTGCCTTCTATGAGGGGGACCTGTGAGGTAGCCAGGAAACGGACAGACTTAGATCCAGCAGATAAAGATAATTTTAAGTTTTTTCAATACGATTTTCATTGGACAGTCTGCCCCAGATATACAAAAAAAGTTGCAGAAAAAAGAGGGTTCTGGGGAAATGTCTATCTCATAGCTGACTGAGATAGCTTATAAAGTTTACAATAACCAAGAAGAGGATAAAGAGGAGAAAAAGCAAAAGGACAAGTATAAGGTCCGAAAGCCACAAGCTAGTATGATAGCAGCAGCAATTGTTAGGAGGAACTCAGTCAGGAACAACAGACAGAGGAGGAGGCAGGGTATATGTAGCTTGAGGGTGGGGTAAGAGTGGTCTAAATCTTGGAGCCAGAAAAGGTCCTTTGGGGGTGACTCAGTGCACATACTACAGAGAAGAGCAGCACTGGAAAAAGGAGTGCCCTTAAAGGGGGGCAGAGGATAAGCAAGGGATTGATCAGATTATGTTAGAAACTATTGATTCAGACTGATGGCGACTGGGGAATGTTCAGTTTTCTGTTTCCCCAGCCAAACCCTTGTTCCCATACAGCTGGGAAATGAAACTATTGATTTTCTGTTAGAACAGGAACCACTCATTCGGTTGTCACTAGTTGTAAGGGACCTTTAAGTAAAACTTACATGCCCATAGTCGGGGTAACAGGAAGGAGAGCCCTAAAAACACTTTTGAAATTGATGAAGTGTAAAATTGGAGAAAAAACAGTAACTCATGGATTCCTCTGTAGGCCAGAGTGTCCAGTATCTCTCCTAGGAAGAGACTACTTGTGCAAATTAAGAGCACAAATAACTTTCTCTGGTAAGTCCATACAGCTGCATCTCCCTAAAGAGACTGCCTGGAAGGCACAACTCTGCCTCTTGACTGAAGATCAACCAGACAACATCAACATCCCTGAGGAAATCCTGAATGCTGTGATACCTACAGTGTGGGCAGCTAAAAAACCTGGCAGAACACAAAAAAACAACCCACCAAACACGGAACTCCAGTAAAAGTTGGTTTAAAACCAGGATCCCAGTCGGCAAGTAAAAAGCACAACCCTATTAAGCTGGAAGCCCAACTGGGCCTGGAACCACTGATAAATGACTTTATTCAGTATGGACTTTTGCAAGAGTTTCCATCTGAATACAATACTTTGATCTTGCCAGTTAAGAAGCCTTGCACAAAGGAATCTAGGTTGGTGCAGGACCTAACAGAAATGAACCAAACTGTGGTTGATGTACATCCAATGGTTCCGAATCTGTATACACTGTTGTCCTCCCTGCCTGACAATAATGTTTATTTTATACTACTGGATTTAAAGCATGCCTTCCTTTGTGTACCATTGGCAGAGTAATACATGCTCACGGAGAAATATGGAAGGAAAGAGGGCTTTTATCTTCTCAGGGAACTCCTGTCCAACATGGAAAGGAAACCCCGAACCTGCTACAGACAGTGCTAAAACTAAAGGAAATCCCGAATCTGCCACAGATAGTGCTAAAACCAAAGGACGTAGCTGTGGTGCATTATAAGGCTCATCAAAAAGGGAAAACAGACATCATCACCAGAAACTGGAAAGTAGATGAAGCAGCAAAGAAAATTGTTTCCATAATAGGGGCAAATCCTCGCAAAAAAAGTTGCGATGGATCAGGCTCCAGTGTATTCAGAAAAGGACAATCAATTGGCCGAGGCCCTGAAATGCGCCAAACCCGAGGATGGATGGTGGGTAACTAACGCTGGCCAAATATGAGTCACTACTATTGATAAGATAGCTTATATGGAAAACAACAAGAAACACACACGGGAGCTGATGCTGTGGGGCAAGAATTAAGCGATATGTGGTCAGTGCTGGAATGCAGCAATTAGCAGAAATCATAGTTAAACAATGCCACGTGTGTTGTCAGAACAATCCTAAGATTCAGAAGAAACCTCCTCCAGGACAGATAAAAAGAGGTCAAGCTCCTGGGGAGCACGGGCAAATATTTTTTTTGAGTTACCTAAGTGCAACAAATTTAAACACCTTTTGGTACTAATAGATACCTTTTCTGGTTGGGTGGAAGCTTTCCCTTGTCAAAGCAACAAAGCGAGGGAAGTAGTTAAAACACTATTATAGGAGATAATTCCTAGGTATGGGATCCTCGAGGGCATAGCATCTGATAGTGGGCCACACTTCATCACAGGTGTTGTACAGGAGATATCCAAGATACTGCAGTTTAAATTGGAACTGCATACCCCATGGAGACCACAATCTAGTGAAAAGGTAGAATGGATGAATCAAACCTTAAAGAGGCAAATTTCAAAACTGCAGCAGGAAGCACAGATGAAATGGATAGATGTGTTGCCCTTAGTTCTGCTAAGAGTCTGCATAACTCCAAGGTCTTGAAAGAGAATAAGCTCCTTGGAAATCCTTTATGGAAAAACCTAATTCTGTAAACAGTTTGACTGGGAAAGATGTCCAGATGCATTTGAACGGGGAATTTTTACTGAATATATCTTGTCATTGGGGTATACTTTATCATCTGTCCACAGGTACCTTAATGAGAGGATGCCTATACTGCTTGATAGGGAAAGGATTGATATCCCTTACTTGTATTCCTTTCTTAAACCTCACTTGCACAAAACGTGCAGCTTTTTGCCTGGCAAACATTAAACAGGCCTTGTGATGGTTCATCAAGCCCTGTCTAGCAAGGAACAAACAAGTCTTGAGATGGTTGATTAAGTTTCCTGAGGACCACTGATAACGGGGACTCAAGTCATCAAGATAAGACACCAGTGTGAAGATAAACAAACACCTAGGAACTAATTTAAACTAACTATCCTAAAGCATCCCAAGGCCGAAGGTTGGATGAACTAACTCCATGACCATGTATGGGCAAAGGAAGCCCAAAGTTCAACTACAACTATGTAAATTAATTCCAGGAACTCATTAGCATAAGATGGCCTTTTCCAGGAAATCTGATGAATATGTATGTTTTTCTGTACAGTAGTTGGTATGGTTTGCTAACTCAGAGCACTCCTGGTGGAGCGGTCCCCAGTGCTGCCCAGCACTGCAATAAAGAATGCTGCTTAATAACAACTTCGTTGTTATTGGGTTATCATCTCGGAATCTTTACCCGGCCACACCTAGCCTCCCACCTTGGTGAGGAGCGTTAGAAAGCAAGGGGGTTTGGAAACTCCAAATTTTGTATCAGTAGCTCGGTACATACTTTCAAACCAGGAGATTGAGTTTATATTAGGACTTGGAAGGATGAACCTCTGAAAGAATGTTGGAAAGGGCGGTACTTGTTTTTGTTAATCACCCTAACTGCAGTTAAAATAGAGGGTCTGAGCCTTTTAATTCACTATAGGAGTGTAAAAGAAGCACCGAAACCTGATTAAAATCAATGGACTTCAACTTCTACCGGAGATTTAAAGCTGATGATCTCCAGATATGATCCTTGCTGATGAAATGTATCTGCACCTAGAGTTCAGAAAGTGCCTGCATGAATTTAGACTGTACTCAATGGTTTGTGATATTTTGTATTCTGATAATAGCAACATGTTGTAGGTTTTTGGACTTTGTTTTATATGCCAACATTATTAGTACTCTGCAGAAATTTGTATTCATTTAAAGACAATGGCTACTCTGGTAAAGAAGGAAACTACCGTTTTCCTGGGCTGGATAATACTAGTGAGTGATATGAAGATTGGTAGCATCGTGGTGCATGGTACAAATTGGGGTAGGTATTGTGATATTTGTGTCTGTCTATGTTATGATTCAATGCAGGACACAGTGTTGCACCAGAATGCTCCATGGGAAACAACCTTAAAGAATCTTACTGTCTAAAACAGCTTGTGAAAGTAGAGATGAAATGATAAAAGCTACCTGGATGTTAGAAAGAAAATACCTAAGCAAGACTAAGCAACAGGTAGTTATAGAAGAGTGAGACTTAAGTCTCAAAGCAGGGAATTGTAAAAGGGGACTCAGAATGACTGTGCTTAAGGTGATAATTACTGGACTGATAGACTGGCTCCACAACAGGATACATCATTAACCACACAGATAACAGGAATGGGAACACCTCATGTCAGCATCAGTTAACAAGGTATCACAGGGACAAGAAGAGAAGGCAGGCACCCCTGAAGACATTGCTTAAGGGGGCATGAAGTCAGCAGAACAGAGATAAGCCAGGGCTTGGGTTTCGTTTACAGTAACTCTCTGTTAAACCTCTAAACCAAAACATCCTTTATCGATTTTAGCCCCTGGACCATGTAACTGCATCCCAATCTCCAGCATATATATATTCTCTGTCCTGTCAGTACAGTGTGCTAGTTTTCTTGGCATTAGCCTGCTAACACCCGATCCCATGCAAGATTATAATAAACTTGGTATCTCATCTCTGTGTGTGGATTGGATTTTGCCCACTGGGTAAAGAATCCATTTTGGGGACAACAGAGTGACTGCTTTGTCTATATTGAGCTCCAGATTCAGGTGTAACAACCCAGAAGCAGAGGAAAGGATAGAAAAGCAAGAGAGTGAATACATGAACAGTTCATCTTGAATTCCAATTACTAGTAGGTAATTGACAGGGTTTCTGCATGATGTGGATACTGAAAATTAAGTAAATGGCTTTTACTTCTACAAAAGGAGGTTGTACATCCTCATTACACTATGAACTAGGTCTGACAAAACCTGAATAGAAAAGTTACCTAAACAAATTTATAGAATAGCTCTGTTACAGTGTGTTGCACAAGCTGCATACTGCGGTTGAGATACATTCAGATACTGCATATCTCAGTTACTGAAAAGAGCTACAAAGGGTGTTTTTCCACCTGAGTAAACCGTTTTTCAGCCCCTCAGTAAGGATTCTTGAGTAGAAAGTCTGATTGACTTGAACAGGTAGTAAGCAGTAGTAGAGTGAGCCTCTCGTGATTCTCCACACTGAAGAAGTCTGTACTTGAATTCCTTCCATCTACTTCAACAGAAGGATAATGCCTTCTTTGTCTTTGAAGTATGCATCTCTGCCTTTCAGAAAAGAGGAAGGCCTTAACATGCCTACTATAACAAACAAATTCTAACTGCAATTGAATTCAATTATCACACTGTACACAAGTCTTGGTGGAAGAACAATTTAACCAGAAAGGTTACATACAACAGCATCAATATCCTATCGTGAATGTACAAGAACAAAAAAAATCTGACAGTAGTTCTGTTCTACAGTGGTTTTTGAAGGATATTTTATCATCTCCACTTGAGATGAAATGAAGTTCCAGATAAAAATATGTTTAACCCGTTTTAGCATTAGCTTGAGGTATAGCTCAAGTGTTTATTCTCAAATGAATTTTCCACACTCACTTCTTTCTAACTAAAGTTAAATGGCTCGGTGGGCATGGGGCAAAACCATCAGTGCTACTGTCATTTGAGTAAGAAATGTGGCAGCTCAAGTTATGCCAATTCAGACATCAATCCAATTGCACTGCTAATGCAATTTTGCTTTGCCTTCAAGTTAATCTAGGCATGCTTGCACTTGAGGTTGCAACCAACCCCCAAACTGAAAGCACAGGAAAGTTTGGAACAGAAGCACTTGAGAAGGCTGACTACAAGCCAGCTTGTTTCAGATACAGTCCAGTTCAGCCAGCATAATACACACGTAAGTCAACATGGCTCCTCACTAATGTGTCTCACTGGTTTGAACCTCAACTAGTTTAAGAAATCTTATTAGCATGACTCATTTCGACAGCAGCATCCAACTAGGAAAGTATGAATGGAGTAACCACCTAAAATATTTCCATTTCTAGAAGTCTACCACAAAAGGCTGCTGGAAGTATTTTGACAGTAAAATGATGTACTATTGTAGATAATCTAGAGCAGAAAAAAGCAACATGACATGCCTAGGTACAGTCACATCTGTTCATGGACACTGCCAAAAGTCTGAAAGCAACCTGGAGAATAAATTCTGGAACAGGAGTTAAGTAGCCTTAGCTATCAAACAGATCACATTGCGGAATAGATCTACAAATAAGCGCGTTCCATGAGACACCTTAAGAGCATTCAAACACTATCAGCATTTCTCTCAAATATGGCACCAAAAACATTCTTGATCTTGCCCTGTAGATGTCCTGCAGTTCCGATAATAGGGAGACAAAGGGAAATGCAAAGAGTCCAGAAACCAACTGAAAATTCTTTGAAGCATCTGTAGCAGACTCCAGGTTCCAAACTGTGGTATGCAAGCATTTTCAATATGGCACTTGTTTGCAGTGCCTCTCATCTGAGAGTTTGGGAGAATACTCTCAGCAGCCATTGGTTGAAATAGGGCAGAGCTTAACGCTTGCTCTCTGCAAGCTAGGACGGGTGGTGGTTTTAACTTACAGACACATCACCGAGAGTACCTGATACTGATGTAAAAACAGGCAGGTCTGGAACTCAAAACACTTCAATTGTATAAAGAAGGTCATGATAGCCAACTGAAATGATAAGTTCAATAGCTAAAGGCCCAATACAAAAATTCAGTGCTTCTTGGACAGGAATTAAATCTTTTAAATTTTGAAGGAATCACTGCTAACACTTGTAGAATGTGAACAAAAGTGTCCGAGAAGGACCTTCCAGCAAGAATCAGAAAGTTATGTTGAAAGTGTCATGAATAAACTGAATAATTTCCAATACTGGTGTCTGACTATAAATAAGAAAGATATAGGGAAATATATATTTAATACCAATTGCTTGCAAATTCTACAGAGTTCGAATGACCATGCTCACTTTTACAACTTGTTACACTAAAGGATGTTCAAAAAGGAGAACTGGAAAGCCAGAAAATATAATCAGAAACTGGTTCTAAGTTTCCAGGCATCACAATTTGAGTATTTGAAGTTTCAAAGAACTAGACCATAACTGCTGCAGAGGCAAAAGCAATACTGCTTTGTTTAGAGTGGGTATTCCGGCATAGAGGTCCAGTTTCTGAGAGTAAGCCAGTTCTTTTCAAGAGAGACTGACTGTTTTAAAAGTAAGGGAGGTACAAATGTTCTCTGAAGTCTCATGTGGCAAACTAGTATGATGCGCTCTTCCGTGGTCTTCAGAACATTGAGGTCTGTTAATCTCTACTTTCCATTGTCAAGTTGCACACAGAGTTTATTTTTCAGTTAACAGAATTATGAAGATGCACACTCAAAGGAAAAAAAAATGGGATTTCCAATGATACCAAGATGCCCATTGTAAAGCATTTCCTTACCCACTTGTTGTAAATTTGCACAATGTTATTACTACAAATTTCAAACTGAACTTTAATTTTCTTGGTTTTTCATTGTTTTTTTTCCCCCCTCAATAAAATCATATATACACACTAAATTATTTCAATTATTTTGTTTGTTTCTTAACTGTGAGCTGTAAAACCAATTCACTGTATGCCTAAAACACTTTCCAAGGCTGTTGCGGAAGAACAAAAAAAAAATAAATAAAATTCCATTTGTACCTGTTTCTTCCAGCCATGTCGCTTTATATTTCCTTTGTTTGGTATTGAAAGCCAACCTTCGAGTCTTGATTCTGGTTTTAAAAAAAAAAGGTATGTTAAATAATTTTATGTATTTATAACAACAAAGCAAAGAAGCACAAAAGCAATCTATTACTAGAAAGGAAGATTTGCTACATGCAGTAATACACAATCACCTATTCAGCAAAGCAGAATAAAAAGCACAGCTAAATAAAAAGATATAAATATTTACTTCATGCTTCATCACAAACGAACATCTGATTATACAGTTACTGCGAAATAAAGTGAAACTGTTTTCCTTAATGTCAACATCTAACACTGTATGCAGATAGCTTGCAAAGACTCAGGTATGAAAGACTGCTTTGAAAATGTATTACATCTTAAACAGAGGAGAATTAATAGATTTTCAATATAAATAAAATTTAACATTCAGAGAGGCTATATGAAAATTACTAAGCAGGAAGATGCAGCAAATAAAACAAACCAGATCCACATTTTCCAAGGGAAACAAAAAACAGTGAGCAGACAAGAACAAGCAAAGCTGTATGTGTTTCCCATTACTCACAGAAGATAAGCACAGAAGATAAATAAATAAGGAATGCAGGAAGAATCAGCTAGATATAAAGAATGAGACACAAGTGTTTTACTCAAGTTTTCAGTAGGTAATTTTTCAGAGTAATGTAGTAACGTGTTTTCCTAACATCAAACTACTGAAATAACAAAGATACAAAGAAGCATCACAAGAAAATTAGCATCCTACCTAATGTGAATCATATATCTAAAAAAACCCTCCAGCTAACTGATACTGGGTTTTGATAAGAATTTTTTAATTATGAAGCAAGGTAATAACAGTGAGAAGCTATCACGATGCCATTAAGCTGAAATGACACAGCAAAAAGTGTCACAATTTCGTAAACGTGTGAATGAAGTAACCAAATTTTCACTCCATAATTGTGCATTTATTTCACAGTTGAGAAAAATTTTGTAATTTTTTTTCCATGATTGTAACAATGTGTCAGAGTACAGGAATATCAACATAGGTAGTGGATGCATTCCTTACAATAAACTTAACTGTCAGCACTCAAAACTTCAAAAACATTACATTAAAATTTACTGAAACATTCTCTACAAATACATATGTAAGAAGGAGCTAATGGTCCCTTTTATTCTTCAGGGATAACTCTGTGAGGTGCATCCAGCAAGCTATGAAAATATATAAAAAATATTTTCCATAAACATTACCTAAAATCACAATGTGACTGACAGCGTAACCTTGCATAAAGCATTAAAATAAGGCATAAATAAACCCTTCCGGCATTAGCTTATAGCATACAATATTTATAAGCAGACTACACTTAAGGATAGAGAACAGTTTTGAAATACTAGGGGACAATGAAATACTGAAATTCTAACTGGAAGAAAGGCATGTTAGTAGAACCTATTCCAGTTGGAAATCTTCCTGTAAAAATGAAAAACATTTTTATTTCCCTGTCTCTCATGTCTGCATAAGAATTGTGGGGGTGGGGGTTTCCCCCCGTCTCCGATTTTTCATATTCAGTAGCTTTGGAAAAGGAAACCTATTTCCTTCATGTCTGCAGGCACCACAGATAATGCATCCCTATTCTGAATAATTTAAAAGTAATTTCTACATCAAGAGAATATTTTTTACATCAACAGAAAATTCTTCTACTTCTAGAAATTTCAGAAATATAAAATCATAGAATCGTAGAATGCCCCAGTTTGGAAGTGGCCTCTAAAGTCATCCATTCCAGCCCCCCTGCAGTAAGCACGGACATGCTCAACTAGGTCAGGTTGCTCAGAGCCTTATCAAGCCTGATCTTGAAGTCTCCAGGGATGGGTCCTCCACCACCTCCCTGGGCAACCTGTTCCGATGTTACACCACCCTCACAGTGAAGGTCTTAAATCTTAAAACTAAACTCTTATTACAAAATAAAGTGATTAACTGTTAATAAAAAATATGGTGCGGACGACTGTGATTCAAAAAGAATACAGCATGGACAACAGAGAGTCGAAAGTAAGTAAGTACACATCTGTGGAAATGGCAGTATACAAAAATCTGAAAAAATCCAATAATAATAAATTTTAAAAGATGCACCAGCTACTATATTGCTTATAGGGACAATATGAGTAGGACCTGTTCTAAGTTCACTTCTATTTCAGCACATTCTGAAAGAAATTACAAAGAAAACAGAAAGTGGATGAGCTATTACAATTGCCTGGCAAGATCATGGAGCAGATCCTCCTAAAGGCCCTGCTAAGGCATATGGAAAACGAAGAGGTAACCAACCTGGCTTCATCAGAGGCAAACCGTACCTAATGAATTTGACGGCCTTTTATGATGGAGTTACAGTACTATTGGATAAGGGAAGAGTAACCGACATCATCTACCTGGACCTGTGTAAAGTG
>VWZK01022528.1:0-17266 GCA_013396935.1 Baryphthengus martii | reverse complement strand
AGTCTCCTCTTCTCCAGACTAAACAACCCATAAGGACCGGTGGGTCCTTAACACAAAGAAGGCTAACAGAATCCTCGTCTGCATTAGACAAAGTATTACCAGCTCATTGAGGAAGGCGATCCTTCCCCTCTACTTGGCATTGGTGAGGTGACCACACCTGTGATGTTCCCCTATAGAATAGAGACATGGACATACTGAAGAGAGTCCAGCAAAAGTCCACTAAGACAGCTGAGGGACTGGAGCATATCTCCTATAAGGAAAGTCTGAAAGAGCTGCAACTGTTCAGCCTGGAGAAGAGAAGGGTCTGGGAGATCTCATCAATATCTATAAATACCTGAAGGGAGAATGTAAAAAAGACGAGTCAGGCTGTTTTCAGTGATATCCAGTACCAGGACCAAAAACAGTAAGCGCAAAATAAAACACAGAAGGTTCCCTCTGAACATCAGGAAACAATTTTTTACTAGGAGAGTGACAGCACTGGCACAGGTTGCCCACGGAAGTTGTGGAGTCTTCATCCCTGGAGATATTCAGAAGCTATCTGAACATGGTCCTGGGCAACTGGTTCTAGGGGACCCTGCTTGAGCATGACGGATTTGGATGAGGTGACCTCTGGATGTCTTTTCCAACCTCAACCGTTCTGTGATTTTGTGATTCGGTGAAGCCATGGATCTCTCTATAAGGAGGAGGAGATTTCTTGAAAAAAATCTGTCCTTATTATTGAGAGTTCAACCAGCAATTAGTTCAATATTTGATGGCAAACCAAAATCTAAACATATAAATGGGTTTTGGGCACAACAAAACACCTCCTTCAGGATAATATTTTACCTACCACAAAAATAAATATATGAATATTAAATTTCGAAATGTTTCAAAATGAGTAATTCCAATATTTATAATTTTCTCAGCACTTTTTTTTTTTTTTAAAAAAAATTTCTTTCCATTCAAAAGAGCTGCAGTCGTTTTTTTAAAAACAGCATAATGGATTTAGACATTGTTTCTTCCACATGTTTGTTTATCAACGTCTTCTTTAGCCATATTTTGAAAACCAGAATCCAGGTAAGTCCACAGCTATTCTTAATTTTAAAATACATAACTCTCACTAAGGTTCTTAACAAAGAAAAATAGACCCTTTTTGAAATGGTAGAGTAATATTCAAATAGGATTATTACAGTAACTGTTAGATGTCAGTATTGTTCCATGGAAGTCCAATTGGAAGTAGATTTCCCCGACTGTAAGCAAGATAGCTCTTCAACTGTGAAGTTTGGAAGAGCTGGTTGTTGGTGTTCAGCACCTCATCTATTAACAAGAGACTTTAAATTACATACTCAGTGGAGCAGTAATCATTAGAACAGACTCAAGATGCACAATAGAGATTTAATTTCAC
Organism: Baryphthengus martii; assembly: GCA_013396935.1. Taxonomy (NCBI): domain Eukaryota; kingdom Metazoa; phylum Chordata; class Aves; order Coraciiformes; family Momotidae; genus Baryphthengus; species Baryphthengus martii. Next base: position 15,882 of record VWZK01022528.1, on the reverse strand, counting down.
TGGAACTGTTCCTAATGAAATTCTGTGTTGTGCAGAGTATTTAAATTACATTTTTGGGTGGGCCAAAAAAAGATATAAGGAAAAGAGTGGTGCTGTCTAAAAATATTCATTAAGATCCCTTTAAAAAATTCAGATTGGGTGTGATATGTAGGTTGAGCATTCAGATTTTTTCAACAGCATAATGTATTTAACCTTTAGTTTTCTTTCATGTATTTGATTTTCTACTGTCTACCTAAAGAAATGTCTTTTATTTTTTTCTAAGCTTCTGACTCTGGTGCATAATACCCTGGGGAGTTCTCCAAGGTTATTAAATCCATTGCTTTGTCACAAGTTACTACAGGCTACACTAACTCTCTCCTCTATTTGGAAAGCTACTGTAGGATTTCTGGTCCTCAGAAATGAATAATGTGATTAGTATCTTAGGGAATACAAACAAAAACATTAGCAAACTACATTTTCCAATATTTAAGAGGGTAAGCCAATCCTGAAAACAAAAGTTGCATGTTCTTGAACACTGTCTAATAACATTAACCTGAAATCACTTGATTTAATTGCCCTGTTAAGCAGTTTATTGCATTACTTATGGGATAATAGAATGAGTTCAAAGTGGGTTCATTGCATTATCTTATAAACAATGTAGCACATCATTAAGCAGGATGATAGAAATCAACGTATTTTATAAGAAACAATTATGAAGGCTCATGTAAAGCCGCTAATGTGAATAGTAGAAAGACCTCGCTGTGACAAGGGAAAAAAAAGGCCTTTGAAAGGATAAAAAGGAAAAGCAATGTCAAGCTATAATTCCCCAGAATCAGATTAGAAGCACAATTCTCCAAAATTTCTAGTTTCCCTTTAGTCTGATATACTGCCCTTAAGTCTTCACCCAGAAGTATACTGAAATCTCATGCTTGGTTTACAGATAATAATTTCTAAGAGATATCTTGTCAGTCCTGTTCTTAGAGCATTTAGCACAGGTGTGTGACAATCTTCCAAGCATCTAAGTCGCAAACTTGTGATAATCTATTTTGACTTGCCTGTCCACAGGGAGTGTAAATAGAAATGTTCAGGAGAGGCCAAAGAGAGAGGACAGCTGATCTAATCTACTCTGGAAGAAGTAATTTCATGTTGTCTGAGGGAACTGACGATGCAAAGAGAAATACTAGCTCAATATCACCTTAGTGCCCCTCAGCCTGGTGTATTTGCCCTTGCTTGCCATGACGTCTTCATACTTGTTTTGCTACAACCCCGAGTATTTGTAGGCATGAGTATGAATGAGGGGTCCACTTTTGTTCCCCATCTCTTTAGTACTGAGAACAGACCAGAATACTATAATTGAGAACAGATCAAACTACTGAAATACCCTTCCAGAGATCAGATCCAATGTTAAGAGTGGTTCAGTGATTCTAGATGATCTGCAGTGTATTTTCTTGATGCACTCCGAAGTCTGAAGGTGATGCAGGGAGTAAGTCCAGGAGATGTCAGAACCCTCTGGATCAATGCTTGTCTTGCACCAGGAATATTTCATGCTCCACCTTTCAATAACTGCTGCAGTGCTGCCCATCACACTCACACTGTGTGCACTGGAATCTCCATGTACACCTGAGAGGGTTTTAATTAGACAAAGCAATTTTCAGAGTGAGGAACCAGTGCAGGAGTGATCAGCTCCATGTATCTGCCTCTTTCCTGGTTTGCAACTTAACTGAACAGTGTACAGAGTGCAGGATCTAACTTGGGAAAAGTGTATTTTTGTCTAGCAAAACTGAGGTCCTGACTACAAAAAAAAAAAAAAATGGTTAGAGGGAGTTGCCTCCTCATAGCTTGCAACAAAAACATAGGCCAGGTTCCTCCCAGTAAACTGTATTTTTTATTCCCTGAGAACTCTTAGACACATTTCAAGAAATGGTAATAAAACTTCCCTCTAATACAAGAGGGTTTTGATGGAAAATTCTTAGATGGGAAGAAGAAGCTCCAGTCAAAAATATCTGGTCAGAAATAAAGACAACAGTATTTGTCTGAAGGTTAGGTATGGTATAAGCAACAAAATCTCTCTACATTGTAGTTGTTTTCCAGAAAAGATCATCTCATATGATGAGTGTTGTACAATCCTGTTCACTGAAGCTGTGGTTTATTGGCTATAAATGTTTATGAGAGTGCTCAGTGTGAGGAAACTGATTGGTTTCACATACGCTACATGTAGGACCATCAGATAACAGCTTTTATTTACTACTTCAATAAAGTAACCTTAAACAAAGTGTCCTGATCTCCTGTGACTAATCTACCCTGCTTTATATCTCCCTCTGAGATTTATCTTCTGAACAGATATACAGTTTAGTTAGTCTCATTTTTAAGCATCATCTATCCTGATCCTGCAGTGGAGATAAATGGGATCTTCTCCATTCTCTTACAATGGATGCTGAAAACATTTGCTGACCTGTGTGACCTATGTCAGAGTTCAAATAGAGCCATGCTGCTGTTTGGAAATTAGCAGTGCAATAGAGATAAATGGTGTTACTGCTACTCACATTTCTTTTTTTCCTCTGGAAGTAAAGAACACACAAAGTAGGTAGATGGACGATTTGAGCCTATTCCAAAAAGAGGGAATTTGCACATACATATGCATATATGCATGGAAAGTCCAACACTTCTGGGATTTATCAGATTCTCTGTGCCTGTTTTACACAGAGGATTTGGGCATAGGAGGGAGTCTGGTACATGATATACCATGTGTTTCTCAGATTTACCTGTATTGGAAATTCTGACATCACATTACTAAAATATCGAATTCTTAGTTGGAGTACAAGACCAGAACAAATGCTATCCTGATGATCAAAAATCTTGTCATTTTAGGAGAATGGATGTTAATGTGATCACTGAACATGCAAGTATATCTTGCCTACTCCTACTGCCGTGGTCATTCAGTTTGGAAGCAATACTTTAATGAACCAGGAGACTTTCTCTTCTTGTCTTTAACCTTCCCCCCGCAAAAAAACCCAATGTTCAGAAGAAAGGTGCTGAAACAAGGAGCCCATGACATGCCTGCTTTTGAAATTTTATTGCTTTAACTTTAGTTGCAAATGTCCCTTGAAGAGTTCTGTGAAAGTGACAGGAAGTTGATAGGGAAGTGGGGTCTCAAAGAAGCTGATAGCGAAGTGTCCTTTACAAGAGCGGGACAAAGATTTTACTGTCTGTAGTAAGTCAAAACCTCTGTATTGACACTTTTACAGCTCAAAAATATATGGACTATTACTGTACTATATTTTACCACTTATCTAGAATGAGCTAGTAGTTGCTTGGGAAAAAAAGTAGCATTAGTATTAGTCTTCTGTTTTGAAGTCAGTGCTTTGACTTCAACTTTGCCAATGGAGAATACTCTGAAAAGGTCTGATACACTTCCAAGAGAAAGGAAATTCTAGCAGCAGCAGGTTAAAACACAACAGTGCTCTTCTCTGCCCTTGTCTGGAAGGAAATAACGAGACAAACTCAATACTTCTACTTTTTATTGATTTATTTCTTTATTCTTATTTTTAAGACACGATTTCATTGCTTGAATCAGACTTCCATTGTCTGATTTTAGCCTCCATATTGGGCTGGATGTATTAAATACAGTTTTCAAAGCTCATCATTAAAAGGCCAACACAGTAGTATGGTTGTTAGAGCTTCCAAAAATTAAACAACTGTAAATAGAAAAAAACTGGCATCAGATTCTACTTTTTCATTTTCATGCAAATCTTCTAGAGGATTTCAGAGCAACTTCTCATGAGATCAGAGTGTAAGCGCTGCCATACTGGGTCAGACAATTCTTCTGTTCGCATCTCATCTCAGGCAGTGGTCAGTAATGGGTGCTTAGGAGAATAATATAAGGATATTAACTCATTAAACTGAAATATGTGAAACTGCCTTATCTGTGTGTCATATAATAAGGCTATGAAACTGCTCCTGAGCTGCCAGTGTGTACAGCTTGGAACAGTAATATATAAAGTAATATTTATTTCAGCTTGCCATAACTGAGTTACAGTTCCCAAGAGGAGCTCAGTGTGAACACCTTTGAAGTATACTCTAGTACTGGGGCAGCTCAACAGGAGCGAGGTCCTTCAAAACTGCCTCTTCAATATGCTAAAACCTGGGCAAACTTACAGCGATCCTTTACTGACAGATGCCCTGCCAGATTCTGGGAGTCACAGCCACTCTGGGCTGGAGATTAGAGATGGAGCTGCAATCTGTGAGTACAGTCTCTCAATCTGTGTTTATCAACACAAAAGCCCTGCTTATTCATCATATAATAATTCAAAGGGAATATTGGTTTATGGTCCACCTGACTATATTGAGGACTGAGTAAGAAATTTATCTTTAGAACAGATAGAGCTATATTAGCTCCAGGGAGGCCAAAACAAAGGGAAAACTAATTGGAGTGAGGTAGAGCCAGTAGTTTTCTTATTATTCTTTGTGAGCAGGAATGGAATTACACAACATGTCCATGTGCTAAAAACCAATAAATATTTTTTTCTGAAGAGAATCTTTCATTCAAACTCCACCTTTCCCATTTTACAGGAGATAAACTTGCTACATTTCTATAATTTGTGCCAGCCAGTACAATTAAAGCCTCTTACAAGACTTAATGAATTAAGCTTTTTTCATTTTAGCATGAAAAGGAAGTTGACAGAGGAAAATTAACACAGTTATAGAAATGAAACACCTCTGTGAATGTTGCACTGAGTAATTTAACAGGCAGGAGAGGTGAAAACCAACATTTGTCAGCATTTATAGTACTGATAGTCTGAATTCTGTGAAAAAAAGAAATAAATTATAAAAGTGGAGATTATCTCAAGGACACCAAGTAGAGAAACCTCTCTTTTCCTAGGTATCTTAGATGGTATGTTGGAAAAACTGTGCTTAAAGCTCAAACAGCAAATTGGAAAATTATTTGATATCTGAAAAAACATCGTATCTCTGGAAGAGTGAAACTCAGCCATTGACAGCACAGTCAGTTGCTTTACCCAGTTCAGTGGCTTATGAAAAACTGATACTTAAGCTTCATAATAGACTTAATATTTTTGAGGTTGCCTGATCCCACATGGTTTGTGAAGGAAGACATCAGAGTAGGAGCTTATAGTGCCCAACACTACTCCCATTCACAAAGCCCAAATGAAAAGGGATTTGCATGAAGGCAGTAGGCAGGTTAAAAGTGAGGATGAATCTTCCTTTCAACTTGTAAGCAGAGAGTGAGGCAATTTGCAGTTTCTAAGCACCAGCTATGAACTATTCTACAGCATCTCTGCTAATACAAGCATGTAACCTGGGAGAGTGTAGGTATACAGCTCATGGTAACATTATGAGCAACAAATTCATGTGGATGCACCACATTACCCTATATCCCCTAACCCAGATGGGCTACTGAAATGCTGCATTTCTTGTGTGTTTTTCCCTGTGATCATTCAGAGAGCTGCACGAGCTGGGTAACAGGCTTTGAGAATGCCAGTTGTGAAATGAGGGAGATAAAGCAGGGATTACTTCATGCTAGTGGCTTCCCCTTCTTCTTTTTTTTTTTTTTTTTCTGTAAAAGATTACTTTCACACTGTGACTGTAGCATGGAAAGAATGAGATAATTGAGCATCTTGGCCTCTCACAAGCTTTTATATATGCACAAAGATACATGAATATGCACACAGATATCCATGTGAATGTAGTTAAATGCATGTGTGTAGATCCCTGTGTTCAGTCAACTAAAAAAATGATGGGAAGTAACTGTCTTATCAGACACTCTAGTCATAGAAAATAATTGACATAGGTATACACACATATGTTCCCTGCTAGTGTTCAGGTCCTTGTTTAGTCCCTGTCACATGGCTGGATAATTCATGTGCATAAACCAAAGGATTACCATAGACAAGCATCAAATCCGCAGTACATGCAGAATATCTGTCGTTTTTTTCTTGTCTTGTAGTATGTGTAAATTTTATGTGAGAAAATGGCTGTTCTCCTGCATATTCACTTCAGGCTCATCCTATGGGTATTTGTAAGGCTTCTTAACCTTTCAAAGTAAGTAACTCTCAGCAGTACTGTGTGCAGCTTGTATAAGTCTGCATTAGGAGGTTTCTTTCTAGGCCACAACAACTTCATTTCTAAATGATCCCTACTTCCTCAGGAAGTGCATTTGAAACTAATATACTTATAAAATTTACTTCAAATGAGAAAAAAATATGTTTCTGTTATAAAACAACTGTGCAAGCAGAGATCTTGTATTTGTACTTTTTACACATGCTGAAGTTTGAGACAGGATCTCATTAGATGATCAACTGGAAGCTAATATAGTCTAATATTTTTCGTTAGTCTGGCTCTCTGACTCCTGAGGCATCTGCTCTCTGGAGCTTCAGGTAGAGAGTTTCCAGATTCAGACAGAAAGGACACACCAGAAAATTACCTCTTAATTCTCAAAAACCGGAAATCCTGTGAATAATCCCTTTCATGAAAGGATTGTTCCTGATTTTCAAAAGTACATTTTGTTTCTGAAAAACTCTCTACATGACCTAAGTAATAAATACTTTTTCCAGGGAGGAAAATTCTGTTTTCCAGTCATCTTTAAAACTTTGTCACTCCCCAGAGTTTCTATGTGACATTAAGAACAAAAGCATTTTAAGAGACTGGGAAGTTTGAAAAGTCCTGGCTACTTCTGCTAAGTGAATAGGGTGGTGGGGAGAAAATCAGAGTCCTTCTCATTTCTGTTCACATCTGCTTTGTGAATCTCAGGAGATTTTGAAACGTATGGAATTTCTTCAACAATATTTTTCAACCCATGCTTGTTGCTATTCTGCTCACCATAACATGGAAATGTCACATTGTGGTGTTTATTTTTTTTTTTTTAAATGGGTGAGAACACCGCTGCGGGTATCAGGATAGTTTTAGATCTTGGTCTATAACATTGAAATCAGATATATTTTCTTAGTGAAAATGAATGTACCAACATGGGTTTTGTGCAAGGAATTGTGCACAAGGTTTTTTATGTGAAAGGGACATATAAGAGTTGGGAAAAGGGTGCAGTAATTTGGAAGGCAAGCCCTTAGCAGTCAGATTTCAGGAGGAAAGAAAATGAGTTATCCTATCATGTATGCATATGCATGTTCATTTGAATGGGAACTATGCACATGTCAGTCACAAGATGGCCAGGTGTTTTTGACTAAGCCTTAAGTAAACCTGGACTTTAAGCTAGAAATATCTGATCAGATAGTTCATAGTCTTCTCCCTGTCAAAATCTAAGGGAAGTTCATTAGACTTCAAGGCCAAAAAGGAACATGGGAACATCTAACGACCTCATGCATAACTCAGACTTTACAGCTGTCCCATTTCAAATACTATGTTTTCTTTTGTTTTTGAACAAGTTATTATCTTTTTGAGAAACAATCAATCCCAGTTTTTATATCTGCAGTAGTAAACCTATACAACCTTAGGTAAATTGTGTTAGTGATTCTGGACACATGCATTTGCTAGCTGCCTGCTTCTGATCTCAGCTGCTATCTTTCAGGCCAATGGTGTCTTCTGATATTATGCATTCTTGAGCTTTTTCTTTGTGGATCCAGTGTTAATAGTATTTTGTAAGCTATGGTGAGATCTAGAAGTTTGGCTTAGGGGCAGAGGGAGGGAAAGATGTGGCTTGTCTTTCTGGAGTTCCAGGATGTTCTAGAAAAGGATCTACTGTTTGTTTTTTTTTCTTGAAAAAATTTGTAACAAAACTGAGATTCAGCAACATCAGAATCTGTTATGAATTTTATCATTTCACAAGCCACAACAGAATAAAAATTTTTAAAGAAATATTTTAGATATTCCCTAGACATTTCTATTTTGCAATTGGAAATGCAAATTTCTTTTTTGTCCCCAAGATTTCCCACTGTTTTGCTTTAGAAAATTCAGAAATCTTAAAATCAAAATAACAATTACAAATTTCAGTGGTCTAGAAAAATTTCATCCATAATGGATGACTGTGAGTTTTGTTAGGCTGATTGTTTTGTGTCCAGTGCCATGGGTATAATACATTTGCCCAGAATCCTATTATGACATTGTTGGACACCTTGAACAGCATTTGGATCTATGGAAAGAGTAAAACTTGCTCACTAGATGTTTCAGATTGTAGGGAATTGAACTGCTGTCTCATAAACATGCCTCTGTCCCACTGACTACAGGGGAACTCTAAATCAATTACACTTCTAACACAGCTGTCTCAAAAATCTAAGGTTAGGTAAGATGTAGCTGATCTAAAAGTGCTTATAAGCAGATGGATGCCCCCCAGATGTGCACACCTCTGTCCCCCCTGAGTTGGTAATGTACAGCTACAGGTGACTTCTTCACCGAAAGAGTGGTGAAGCATTGGAATGGGTTGCCGAGGGAGGTGGTGGAGTCACATTCCTTGGATGTGTTTAAAAAACGTCTGGATGTGGCCCTTCAGGAGATGCTTTAGTGTTAGGCAGTGTAGGGCTTTAGGTTGGACTCGATGATCTTAAGGTCCTTTTCAACCTTTATGATTCTGTGATTCTATATACTCACACCACCACAGGCTATTTCCAATCCAATGAGCCTGTCCCTCAGCAGGGTTTATTAGCTGAACCCCAGCCATCACAGTAATGGCTTTGGATAGAAACTTGCTCGCATCTGGCTATCACTATGTGGGCAGAAAAGGTCTCATCTCCTGTCCGTGTGGAAATGCTCTGATATATACAAGTCGCTTTTGGGTACCCTTCCAAAATCCGTTTACCACATTGTCCAGCTAACGAATTTCACCATATTTATTATTTGCCCATGATTTTGTTTTGGTTTAGATGTTTACACACATACTTAAAACAAATGCAGGATTCTCTCCAAAAGGCTGCAAGGTTCTTAGAGGAAGACCTATAACAGAGGGAGTGACTGGTAAAACGAAGCTTTAAATTACATATCTCTCACTAACATGGGCTAGGATGTGCTCTGATTGAGCTAGGAGCCTGAACTAGCTGTACCATGAACAGTGACTAGACAATGCATAAGCAACAACTTTTATACTCTCCCCAAACTCATTTGGTTTCAATCAGCTTAGGCTATTTAAAAGACGCAACAAGTTTATGTGAGTCAGAAGGCTGTGCTGACAGCAGATCTACTGATTAGTACAGAAAACGGCTCAGGATTAGCCCAACTTTCTAATGATCTCATGTTCAGGGCAAGCAGAGCAGAATTGTGGCTGCCACAAACCGTTAGGACCATTTCTAAAGACAGATAGGCTGGGGTAACTGGATGCATGTACTGCAATTCCAGCAGTGACTAACTAATTTAATTCATTAGATAAATGTTTACAATGGTGAATAAAAAGTGCTACATCTTTCCTGGGATGCTTACTATCCAAGCAATACTTTTTAACTGATAACAGAAAAATCTGATTTTTCACTACAATGTCATTTCAAAAAAGTGAAATCTTTCTGACCCAAAGTAATCATAAAGAAAAAAATAATCCTTAAATGACTTAAAAGAGGTGCTAAAATTGAGGTTTTATGGTAGAAAAAGTGGACTGTATTAATCCCACTGTTAGCCCTTTATCTTTAAAAATCAATGTAGATTGCATTTTTCCTTTGGCTAGAAAGGCTGCAGCTACTGCTTTGCATTTGATTCAACCAGCAGTAATATTGCTGTCAGCAGAGGCCATGTGAAACCCACATAGCTAGCATCAACAAAAACAGTAGGAAGATCATTTGATGTTCACGGAACTTCCTGGAAACCATACCCTACAAATCATCAATAGACATGTTCCTTCTTCAGGTACACACATCTGTGGCATTGATTTTCAACAACCTGTCCAGATACACCTAACTGCAAAATGTGACCTTCCGTCTTTTTTTTTCTTTCATTTAATGTTGTAAGAATAATGTGAGAATAGGAGGTTAAGAGGTGACTTGGTCACGTTTATAAGCATCTACAGAGAGAGACAACTTCTAACAGTGCAAGGCTTTTTAATCTGCCAGACAAATGGATGGTACAATTCAGAGACTTAAAGTTGAAGCTCAACAAATTTAAACTAGAAATGCACTGTAAAAGTTTAGCACCAAAGGTTAGGACAACATGCCTAGGATGCACTTTCTATCACTTGAAACCTCTGACCCAAGTAAGGCCTTTGAGTCTTTTAGGATATACATTTCAGGTAAACCAGAAATTGCCTGGAGGATGACAGGAATTATTCAGTATGCTTCCATGGCCTGTGTTAGATATAAGATCCATACAGATACTTAGATTGGCCTCCGGGTCTTAACTAACCATCAGGAGTTGTGTTTATCAACTATTTCCATTGCTGTGGCTATATAATATTAAATTTTGTACATTCCTTTTCTCAAATATCTCGGGTACCAGCACTGCAATTGCACAGGTGAAATAAGTGGTCTGCCCAGGACTGAGGCAATGCCTTTGCATAGGTCTGTAATTTACTTCTTGTGGGTTCTGGTCTCATAAGAACACAAGAGACTATCCCTGCTGTTTTGCCTGCTTCTTACAATTTTATTGTTGCATTAGAATTGTCATAGCTAGCAATGACATTGCCATTGAATATGGAAGAAAGTAAAAGATGTTTTTGCAATACTACAACAGATCTTTTTATTCTGCACAAGAAATCATCTTCCCTATTTGTGAAGCAAGGAACTTAGTCAGTTTGAAAATACTTAAGACAAAATGGAAGCATTCATGCTATCCGAAATCTTGGAGATGGGTTTTAAAATCTTCTAAGAATGATTAAGAAATATCTACTTTGGGTGCATTATTCATCTTCTCCTAACATCTTTGTATCAACCTGTTCAGACAAACTGTACACTTAATAGGATTCTGTTTTCCCAATGATTATATGATTATAGAAAGAGCCATCCAGAGAAGTAGATTTAGATGTCTAAATTCAGATTAGATGAGTTTCAACATTACAGTACAAAATGCATGGGTATCACAATTTACGTTGATTTTCGTTTTCACAGAAAGAATCCTTAATCTCTGTTCAAGACATTTGGTCTTGAGAGTCAGAGAAGAGAAGATGGGAAATTCTCCTAAACTTAAAGTTTCTGATATCACCAGCTGCAAGATGCAAGAATACTGTTGCAGAAAAGGTGATTTGAGCAATAACCAAGAGACTAATAGGCTTTTATTAGAATAGCTGTGTGAGTGCTCTGATCCTAATGCAAAGACCACCAAAGGCAAAGGGAAACTTCAAAGTTTGAAGTGTAATTTCTATTATCATCTCCTGAAATGACTGAAAAAAAAAGGATAACTAGCAATCTCTAAAGGAGTCAGAGCTAAATTAGGATTCTTGAAGTTTTCCACTGTTCTAAACTAGATAGTTTCCATCACTCAACTTCTTAATTTTCTTTTTCCGATTCCTGCCTGTTTAAAAAAAAAACAAAAACCAACATCAATAACTGCACATGTTTAGAAAGATTAAGGAAAAGCCTGAGTCCTTCTGACTTATTGGATTGCTCTGCTAAAGAGGATAAATGGACTGTATAGTGGTAACTTAGTTACAATTGTTATTTGTTGAAGCTTCTATTTCAGTCAAATTAACTTGTCAGGAAGGTACAGAAACAGTGCACATAATTTCAATATGGTATGTATCGAAAGCAAAAGTTGGAGGAAAAGCAGCTTGATAGGCTATTTCTTTTTTGTGAAAAAGTAGATGAATGTGTCACTAACAATGGCTTTATAATTAATATTCCCTTAATCACTCAGTTAAAATTTCATATAGAAATACAACTTTGGCACCATTTTTGGTTCTGACTGTTTAGTTTGGCTACTTAATGTACTTCTGCGTAGCATTCCTGCATTAATATATATTTATCACTAATGATCCAGTCTGAATTGTCGATCCTACTGGATTTATGAGCAATATTTAGAAGTGGTGCCTGAAGCTCAGACTTGGTTATAAGCTGATAGGTGGTAATAATCTTGACCAGCAGATCCTTTGTAGCAGATCACTCCTCTCTCTGCTTCAGTTACATACTGGGAAGCATAACCAAATATCCATCAAATCCTTATTCTGCTTCATACTTCCCCTTATATAGAACGGTGCAAATGAAAGCAAGGTCTTGTCTTCTTCCTCTAGCAATGCTGGCAGCCTTTGAATGGACTGAAAGGGAAGAATATTTATTGAGTAGAAGTGCTTAGAAGTGATCAAGGATCCCTGAGCAGTGATCCTCATTAAGGCTGTAGCTACCAGGTACAGTTCTGGAATGATCAGAGTTCATTTTTAAAGAAAACAAAACAAAACCAAAAACAATTTGAGGAAGATTTATAACTACAGTCGGTAAATTTGCAAAAACTTCTAATATGTAGATGCTTAGATCTTACATGGTATTTCCAAACTGGAAAAGACATCATTCTAAACAAAAAAAAAAAAAGTGAGACAGGACAATTTATCTCTCAGTAAGACTACATAACTTGATACCACCCAAACAACCTGGACTTTGAACACTGACAGGGAAATCAGAATTGGTAGAGAGTAGAAATTTCTTTCCAGTTGAACTACATGATAATGAAGAAAAAAATTCTGGGATTCACGTAGACCATATGTATGGTGTAGATTTGCTTTCATACAGTAGATGTATTTTCAAAAGAAAAATTATTCACCATTTTTTCATAATGTCATTCATTGAAGTCCGAACTGCCTATGGATGATGTTGAAAGCTGCATCTTCAACTCCAACTTCTCCTCCCATAAGCTATCCTTGCAAATAAGAGTACTTTTATTGTCATTGTCAAACATCTACTCTTTACAACCCTGTACGTCTCTTGAAACCAAAGCATAAGAATAATGTTTTTCTACTTAATGGAAGACTTTGGGCAGGATTTAAGTTGTCCAGAGTGTTCTACAGGTAGAGCCTGTAAAAACAACAGTCATCAAAACAGTCTAGACCCAGAACATTTTAGCTGTGAATCTGCATGCACTGAATGAGTATAGCAACTTACAAAGATACAGATCTCATGTGAAAGAGGGATGAAGAGCTAGGAGAACTGTAGACACCTTCATTATCAACATCCAGTGAAGCACAGATTTCTCCGCACCTGAGACAAAATGATGACACCATTGCACAGCTCTCTCTCTGAGATTAGGGCTCTGTGCCCCCTTTTGCACAACAGATACGCAAGAGGTTAAGGTTAATGAGTGAGATTAATCTCTTGCAAGCCTCTGTTGCAGTTAATGAAGAGAGCAAATTAGAGCAGGCATCTAATTCAACTGCTTGGTAATGGTCTCCAGAAGATCCTATTTCATTCCATTGACTATAGTGGAAGACTAAGGAAGACATGAGGTGACATTTAGTCTCTGTGACTATGTCTTTCCAGTTTGAAAATATAGTGTGACTGAAAACTGAGAGAACGTATTTTTCATTGGGTCCTGTTCAAAAAGTCCACAGTAGGCAACTGTCACATGCTTTCCAGATATAGCACTTCTCTTCCCTCCATTGGGAGAGTAGATGACTTGAATTATTCACTGCTGTTTTAATAGTAAACCCCATAGTAGATTTGATAGCATAATTAGGCATATAATATATTTGATTTAAATATGTCCCATTTATCTGCATTTACTTCAGGTGGGACTCATCTCACCTAATTTTAACTACGAAAGTGTTGGCAACCTGGTCAGAAAGTTTCTCTGCAAAGTTAATGAAAAAGATAAAGCATCTCCAGAATGCAACAAAAATGAGTTTTGTAACAGTTAAGGGTTTACAGCACATGGGATGAATTGCCCCCTGGTGGTTTTGAAGATTAGATAAACATTTATTACACTTCTTTACATCATCTGTCATGAAAAGTTCTAATTCTGTTTTGGGAATTTTGGAATTCACTTAGATATGTCATGAAATAACAACTGACAGGTATGATGAATTAGACTGCAGTAGACACTTGCTAATTAAATAAGTTATTTGTATCTATGCTACTGCTTCAGGTTTCCTGCTGCAACAATATTTTGCCCTAATTCTTGGTGTCTAGATTCAAAAAAATCTTTATATACCACACTTCTATCTCAGAATGAGCAGAGAACTCAGATTATAAATAAAGTATTTGTAGAAATAGTAAGACTTAAATACTGCCATTCTTTTACAAGTGTTTCTGTCACAAGCAACAGGGTTTGAATCCAGAAATCAAGCTGTCTTTTACTCTGGGGAAACAGTTTCAAGTCAAACACAGCCCCATGAACAGAAATGTCATCAGAACAGATGATTTTGATTTTGATTTTTTAATAATGTATTTCTGTAGTAAATTAGGCATTTGTATTCTAGTTAATAATTCAAAACCAAAAGGGGGTTTGGGGGGCGGGGGGAGGGGTGAGAGAAAGAGAGAAATAGTAGAAAATGGGAAGTGAGTTTCAAATATTCAGAAAAATATTGAGCAAGTTTTCTGAAAAAAATTACTTCTTCATGGAAAGCAAAATAATAATAATAAGAAGAAGAAAATAAAATGCATAGATAGTTATTATGTTTGAGTAATCAACTTCCTATGTTTGAGTAATTAACTTCCTATATGAGCGATGTCAAGGTCAATACTGACATGAAGACCTCATTTGGTGAAGCTATGCTGCGTTATAGAAAAGAAGGAATAATACAGAAGAAGAGTGTTTCACCCATTGCTTTATAGACTGAAGCCCTCTGAGTCTGCTTTGCAAAGTAGCCCAAAAATATTCTCATAAGCTTCTTTGTGAAACATCTGTTGCAAACAGAAGGCAGATGGATCCTGGAAAATTCAGGTATATACCTGGAAGTACAGTTCCAAAGGTATGCTCTATCTATCAAAAATTATACAAAGCTAGTTTGATCTACAATTGACTTTCTCATCAATGAGACAGGGACAAAGTGAGGGAAAAACAGATCCTTGGTTATTCCTTATAATTTTACAGTTTAAAGTGTCTTCATATTGCAACATAAAACTCTTAACACATATCTACTGGAGTTTGCATATAATCCCATTTCTTTTTCATTTTGACACAGTTTTATGAGCATTTCTTGGAAGAAAAATAATCTGTTAGCATCTGGCATTGAAAGAGATGGAGTTTTTGATGTTATTTTTGGTTGCTTTTTCTTTTGTTATACACAGAATGAGTTTAATAAAATCTGTCTCAGTTGTAGAATTGCCTGCTGGTATAAATATGAAAAAGTTATGGCAGCAGTCTGAAAACTCTTTAAAAATTAAAATCTGATACCATCTACAAAATTGTTTTCACTGTTTCTTAGGCAAGATCTGCAGATGACTGCACACTGCTTTAAAGAAGGCAAGAGTCTGGGCCTTTTAATGGTAACTGATCTATGGAAGAGCTAAAGGCGTCTTCATCTAGAGCTGCAACTTGCTATTTACCTCTTCCTCCATGATATTTCTTTGAGGAATATAATGAACGAAGAACAAATATAAGATGCTCTAAAAATATTCTGCTTCAATTAGCAAGCAATATATGTTGCTGCTATAAAAATGTCAAAGATAAGGTTTTTACACTGCATTATCATAACTCCCACCTGCTACAAGGAGGAAAAAAGAAAAATGGCTGCAGTTTTTAATTAAAAATGCTTTTAACAGAACAGATAAAAAGTATTAAATATTTATGCCCTGGATTCATGAGGATTGTTTTCCTTTATGAATTACTGGAAATACAACCGATACATACTCAATAGTTATTCCTGCAGCAAGACCTTGGTGCCATGCTGATGGTGACAGGCAGTCTGCACAATATTTTCAAAGCCTTCATTCATGTTTTGAGTGATCCCATATCATATTAAACAGAACAGGAGTCTTTACTGAGGCCAGTGAAGCTCTCTTCTCAGTGTATAGCAACATTAAAGAAACAGTGACAATGTAAGTAATACAGGACTCTTCCATTGCTGTTATAGATCCTAGAATCATAGAATGTTAGGGGTTG
>VWZK01022526.1:0-13017 GCA_013396935.1 Baryphthengus martii | reverse complement strand
GAGCAGAAAGAAGAGCAGAAAGAAGAGCATGTCCTTTGAAAAAGATAGACCTTCTGTTACCTCACAGCATTTAGTAAGAAAAAAGCTAATGTGATGAATTAGCCCCTCCACCTACATGCCAACCCCATTCCAAATGCCAGGCACCCATGGCCAGGAAAAAAAAAACACATCCAAAAATCAAGCAGAACTGTGGTGAAGGCTAGGAGGAGAAACATCTAAGAAAAGTAAGAAAAATAAGGAATGCCGGGCAGAAGACACTGTCTACTGGTTGTTTCTCCTCCCAGCCCAGCCTCTATAGAGGCATTCGAAGGCTGTATTCCGCAGTTCCTCCCAACACAGATACTACACAGGCTGGATGAGAAGTTAGGTCATTTTTTGATACGAGTAGCAATGACGCAGTCAAAACAATTCATCTGGACTACATTTCTTGCCCACAATGGCGCTCATGGGGAAAAGGGTGTCAGAAGCAGGTCACATTTTTCTGGTAGGTCTGCAGATGGTGAATTGGTCAGAGAACTGAGTAGGGAACGAGATCCACTGGAAACCAGTCATAGCCCTGCTGCTTACTTATTGCAGTACTCTTTTCACAATCTTTGCTCAAATTGTCTGTTCCTTCTTTAAAAAAAAAACAACAAAACCAAACACACAACAAAACCCAACAAAAACCACCTTCCCTCTTTCCACTGAAATGAATCATACCAGAGCTGTACTTCGTTTTGTGCTTGAACTTGTTAGTGATTTCAATAGCTATCCACCCAGGGTGCTGCATACCTGGCCTAGGTAAAGCCTGCAAAATGCCCCACGTTCCTGGGATACCAAAGGGTTATTGTGAGTACAGTGCAAAGTCATATCCTTAAGTTAAGAGTGCTAGAGAAGGTGCTTACCAGGAGGAATGTTCTCACTGTTGGGATCTTGTTCAATTCCATCAGCAGTCTGAGTGCTTTCTCGTGGTTGCTACAGTACTCCTCGTACACAAAGAATTTGTCTTTCTGTAAGGTAAACCGGAATAACTTATTGACTCAGGCAAAACTGGAAAGACTCTTCAGTCACAGTCCGATATCAAGTTCTGTACAAAGGGGTGTGCACTCTGAGTGGCATTAGGGTTGCATTTTACATGATGCTCCTCTAATGTGAATAACGTATAGATGTGTTCCATTAATTCCTAACTTACTAGGCTGTAAGTTAACATCAGCTTTCTGAGCACAGAAACGTCCAGCACTTTTCCTCTTAATGCATCACTGAAATAAAATATTTTCTGCTGAAAGACTGGATTTTGCTATCTCAGGGATGCCAGTGTGTGGTGAAGATACTTCAGTAGAGTAGCCAGAAGCAGAGTAAAGCCAGGGGCAAGGGGGCTGACGTTTCTGAGCTGTGCTGACAAGTCCTGCAGGAGGAAGAAACAGAGGTGGCTGGGAAGAAGCAAAGCCTGGAAGAAGCTGAAAGATCTGGAGGGGAACTGTAACACAAACCAAACAGCTGGAAGTCCCCTGCCTTTCAGGGCTGAGGCGGAACCCTCACTTTGTTTTCTGATACACAAAGCAGACTTCAGTATTTTGATGCAACACTGAACCGTGGGCAGCTGTCCGTAACATTTTCCCTAAATTAAAGGTTTTCATCAAATACAGACAAAATAACCAACATACTACAAAATTAAAGGAAGCAAAAGGTAGCTTCACAACTAGATTGAGGTCCTTACACTGGAACATGTCACACCCAACAGCACATGCAGTGGAATGAAATCCCCTGTTAAGAAACAGAGGTCAGCTGGCAGGCCCAAGTTCTGCTTTACTGACCTCCAGACTCAGACAGAGCAATCTCTTCTAGGTAAAATGATCAGAGATGCTGAACCCATGGCAATCATCAGAAAGCTGGAAACACTGAAATGATTCACAGAAGAAGCAGTAGCAACTGTTTCCACGCCTGAGCAGATCAGGCAAGAATTGAGTTGATTCTCTCAAGGCTGCTGGGAAGGGCTGAACTTTTAGCAGCTATATTATGAGATTTCAGTATTGCATTCCCTGGAACAAAATGGATTAAGTGGGGGAGAGGCGCGAGGGTGTCAAGAGACTTTATTATGCTTTTGTCTGAAGCCAAAAAGATTCAGAATTTTTTGGGTGCTTCTCACAACAGTAGTTTCTTGCCTGGTTCAGGTCAGCTTCTACGCCACAATGCAGGGCCATGCAGAGGTACTCAGACAAGCTGCTTTGCATATCAAAAGTAATTTAGATGCATTATTGTGGCGCTCTGCCAGGAGTAATCTGCAAGACCATCCAGAGCTGGCATCTCAGGGCACCCTGCCATGTAGACAATACTCTCCAGAGCTTGTTGTGGCATTCACATCATTAATCTTCTATTTAGGATCGTGGCCTGAAAACATTTTATCTGAACATTTTCATCTCCCCAGAACTAGGAAGTTAATTTTTTTTTTTGAGTTTTGATTGGACTCCTAGCACTCTTCAGAGATGCAGAGTTTCCTGTGTTAGCTGGAGGTATCTGCAGCATCTAGCTAACTTTAAGACAGCTCTTAGTGATCCAAGCAGAGAACTACTGCCAACAGGAATCCATGGGAATACAGCTGTACTCACTGGGCATTCTCTTCACTATCGTCACATGGAAAAGAAAGTGTGCTAATATTAGTTTAGGAGAATTTGCCATTCTGGTCAGATGCTCAATGGCTAGATGCACATGGTCAGAGACTGTAAAATGCTTTGGGGGTTGGTTTATCACCAATCTGATGAATTCCCCCCCCATTGTACTTCCAAAGGACAAATCAAGAATAAATAGATGTATGTCCTAACAAGACAACAATGGTATAAAGCAAATAAAACAGCCACTACAAAGAGTATGGTGTAAAGAGCTGGAATACAGATGGTCAAGACTTTTATCCTTCATCTACAGCTGTTCATATTAGTGCTGGAGTTTAATCCTGGGAAGCTGAAAAGAAACAAAGGCTTCTGACCACCAGATGCAGGAAAAGGCATGGGTGTGTCCATAATACAATAGAAAAGAGGCAATTGAGAGGCATAGGATTGTTTTCAACCATAAAAACTGAAGAGTGACAGAATGAGAAGACAGATATATGAGTTTCTTCTGCATTTCCTCCTCTCACCTCTCCTCAACTCCCTGGATGCACACAAGCAGCACGCTTGAAACTAAAAATAGTAACCATTAACACAATAGCATCCGTTACATCAACGCACACAAAATGTCATTGCTCAGGTTTTTGACTGCAGCTTTGAGTGCTTGGCGTTCTGGGAGGTTATATTTAGATCACGACAAAATCCCTTTGCTAAAGCTCAAGTCAGTACAATAATTATACACACACCAGAGTGCTTTCATCAAGTCTTTTCCAGCTGTCCTTCATGCATGAGACCCACAAATATGAGAACCATGCTTTAAATTACTCAGTGTCTGAAGTGTTTAATTTCCTCTCTGGGTGACATTCAGTCCTGGACTCTCCCATCCCCTGGTGAGGAAATTATCAGTTACGTAATTACAGATGTTAGCCCAGGAATTCTGAACCTGCAGTTACTCTCTATTAAAGTACAATTATGGTCAGGGACGTGACCACATGAAAATGGCACCTTCTTACTCAGCAAATCTGCTGGATACACAGCTAGACCTTCTGATTTTGGTGACAGAAATAAGTCTATACTGTTCTTAGTTTGGTTAAAATAAATCTTTAACCAATGGTTTATTCTTCAAATATGTTATTTTGGGTTCATTAGAACTGTCCACAAATTGGTGCAAATTTGAAAACAGTGTTTACTAGAGAAAGCAAATAAGACATTTGGAAAATTGTAACAATTTTATTTGGACATGTTTTTAACAAGGCATGGCATTTTCTTGTTTCAAAGCAGGCTGAGACCAATTTTGTCAACACCAAAAACCTAAATAAAACAGAAGACATTCTCAACAAAACAAGATCCCCGATGATTTAATAAAACTGATCACTCATGTGACATTGCTCCTAAAAATGAGATCAAAGTATGCTTCCCTTGAACAAGTTTCTAGCTATTACACTACCAAGCCTCTACCGATATTGGCAATATCAGAAAAAAAGTATCTGTCAGTTCTCTGCCGTTCTGCTCTGCAGACAGTCATCGTTTCCATGGCCTGCACAAAAGAGTCTATACTGATGAGGTGTGATTGTTCCAAGTCTGGTGCATATGCTCTCTTTGATGTTAGAGACTTGTTCTACTTGCCATTTTGTTTAAGGCTGCAGATTCAATTTTGAATGAATGTTTAAGTATATTCCTGACTCTCTGTTATGGTCATACTGAACCACAACTCCAGAGGAAATTCTAGCACCTGGCATCAGACAATGAACTTCTCATGAACATCTGATCAAGTGGAGTACACTAGGGCAAACAATGTCTGTCTTCTGAAGCAGAACAATTTTTCACACCAGAATATCTTAGCAAGTGCATTCCATCATCTGTAAAAATACTTCGAAAAGTCAGTGTGCAATGATTGCTCTTTTGGAACCTCTGCGAAATCTGCTTGCTTGCTGCAGGTGTTACTCAACATCTGAATCCTTCTGAGATGGAGAACCAGGGGAGAATGTCCTAGCATTATTATCAGCTCTGATCCTAGAGGCTCATAACAACTAAAAGCAGCATCCTGTTTCTCAAGATCGGTGGACTGCTTTTGAGTGAGGCTCTTCTAGGCCAAGGTAAACCAGGAACAGAGCCAGGTCTACGTAGATTACAGGAAATTTAGGATACATAGATCTCACAAACAGGACCCAAACTGCAGTCTGGTGGAGCGCCACATGAGGAATGTGGGAATCTCTACCAAGGATATATGATTCTATGAAATTTACAGAAAACATGCACCACTAAGAAATGCAGTGTCTGGAAAAAAAAAGTGCTTCAAGAATTCTGAAACTGTTACCAAATTTATGAGCATTTTAAACATTGAGTTTCTGAAGAAAAGCACCTGTGGTAACATCTGGTTGCTGATATTATGACTGGGTTCATAATCAGGACTAAGAATGGCCTTGCCAGGTGATCATGATAGAAGATACACTGATACACTCAAGATTCACAGGCCTTACGTCACTTCCTCACTGCAAACTCCCTGTAGGATACACTGTGATTTGATGACAATGAAAAAGCAGCACTAAAGGTGTTCTCCTCAGCACTTCTTCCAAGCTCACTGCAACACAGGAGAACCTTACCCAAAATGAAAGACCAAAGAAATGCTTTCCCTGAGTAAACCGGCTAACAACATGCACTCGGAATAAAGCTGCTCAGCCACGTCGCAGGAAGAGAACGGCTGGCTTTTCTCCAGCAAACCTTAAGTGTGCTGCTAGGGCTTCTTGTTGGGGCAAAATACTGTACATTATTTAAAAAAAACCTAACTGGTTTCAGCATCATGGAAATACCTTCAGGAGTACTGTCTTGGAGGCACAGAGGTTTTATGAATGCCCATACTTCATCAGAATAGCCTCAATTAGGGAAAGGGAGCTTTGGAAGACTGAACTGAAAGGAACTGAAGACTCGCTCTGAACCACAGTTGCCACTGGCAGCTCCTTCTCACTTGCTGGAGACTCGCTGTGGAAGCCTTTACTGTTACAGGGCCAAATCCCACCTCTCTTGCTTCTAAATACCGGTAAAGCTCGTCTTCTAAAAACCTAGGCCAAATCTGTGTGCAAGGATAGATTATTTCCTCCTCTCTTGCATATCTTCTTTTGACTGTTCCTTACTCAGACTTGAGGTACCACAATGCTCCTAATGGTAGCGCTACATTTCCTTAACGTAATTATGGATGAGACCAGCTTTTTCTGTATATTCTGAATCAAATACATATTCTACTTCCTTCTGGTTAAGCTGCTTCTTTCCATAGGAGAGCATGAAAGAGTTGAGGTACACAGTATTTGCAATGCACTCTACAGACAGCAACGTAAACTGATCTCAGTTTATCTGTCAGAACACAAATTCTCACCAGCACTCACCCCTATGCATTAGTTTCATAATTCTGTATAGTTGTATCCTTGATAAAAAAGGAAAATTATCTAATTGTTAAATTTAACAACAATAAAGTGAGAAAATTATCTGTCCCTAAACAAAACCCTCCCAATGAATACATACACCAGGCCTGAATTCCAGCAAATAACAGGATGTTAACATTTCTGGTGATTCAGTGTCACTCCAAAACACGGCAGCCACAATTTGACAGCATCACTCAAAAGCCCGCCAGTTTTGATACCCTCACTAACGAATACTGATATATTAGTCAGTAGATCCTGTTGGCAGGCAGTGATTCTAGTGGCTAGTCAAGGTTTTAACTAAGTTCACCAATGTTTTTCAGCAGCTGGCAGTCAGTCCTCAAATCTGATACAATTTTTGGGCATGGTCTCAATATAACACTTCCCAATACTATTTCAATAATTGTCACAGCATAAATAAAAATTGAACAAGGGGGCGGAGCTGGTAAAGCTCCACGAATGGCTGTATAATTGCTGTCCGTTAAAAACTGATGAACCATGAAGGCATGAATTTGGACTATGAAAGCATAATAGAACATATTTTGATTAGAAGTTGGCCTGTGGCTTAATGCAGTTAATAAGAGTTGGAAGAAATAGCTATTATGCATGTTTCTGAATTTTCAAATATCTCAGGAGGATTGCTTCAAGTGAAAAAAATGTGCAACTTCAAATTACTATACATGTAAATTAGGTAACCTTGCATTTAGATGAGTCCAGCTTGTAGCAAGGTGTATATAACTGATCTTGCATATATAGTATGCTCCATATACATATTAGTCAGAGGACGGTACATATACATGATTGAAAATCAGGCCAAGTTAAAAAAAACCATCAAATCAGAAAAATCTATCACAGGAATAACTTCACAGTGTTAAGAGACAAACTACAATGAGAGAAGCTGCAATTGCATGATCCTTAGTAGGGGTCTGTGCTTTCCAGGCTCATCTCACAGTACCAACGCAACTGGATCAGGCTGGCACACGGGGGCACATTACTCGCGTGTCTGGAGAACAATTAATACCCAGCTATCAGGCACAATGACAGATGACACAAAAGTAACTCAGCCAAACGTTCTAAACAATCTGAATCTGGCAGAATGAATTTGTATCATATGACTACTTTGCATTTCACATCTCTGGCATTCTTCAGCTGGTGTTACAAGTCCAAAAGCCATATTTTATTTACTTTCAAGCTACAGAAAGCAGGTATTTGTTTATTCTATAGCAAAAGGCTGTGTGCTGTAATTGTGCTGTGCTTGAGGAAGATAAACCATCTCACACTAGCTTTCATTTACCAAAGGGTAAGTGTAAGAACATGCACTCACAACTGTAAATTATGTATTGTCCTTTATTTCTAATTTTGACCTTTGAGAGTTCGAATCGTTTTAAATTCTAAAATACACACAAAATTATTCATTTACTTTAAATTATGCTGCTTTTTTGACACATTTGTAACCAAAGCAGGCAAATTCTCAGCGATAAAAGGTTATCAGTTGGGTGAGAAAAAAAGGCAAAAAAAAAATATTCAATGGGAAAAGGAAGAGTTTCTAAAAATAACCTGTTATGTAGTTGAGTTTGATGTGGTTTCCATTGTTCTAACCTCATTCACAAGTTTTTTCCCACCCTACCTACAACTTTCATACAAGATACACATTGTCATAGTATTGCCACAAGCCTTAGAGATTAGGGCCAGCTGAGGGGCACGGGAGCTAATGACAGGAAACTGCATTTTCAGATAGCGTTAAGTCATTGTACTTACAAATTTTAAGAAAACATTTCCCAGTTCATGCTGAGACTGAGGTTCTGGTTGTAAACAAAATTCCAGGGCAGCCAGGAACTCCTTGTGAACACCAAGAATGTCTTCAATGTTAGAAAATAAGATCTGAAACATAAAGAGGAAAACATTGCTAACTGTCAGTACATCGGAGAGTGTTTTGTTCAAGTAGTATCACCAAGATACTGTGGCTGTAGACTTGCCATGATAGGATCTAAAGCACAGACAGGCACTCGTGCAGAATGAATTACACTACATTTGCCTCTTTCCTGGCCCTCTAGGGAAATCTTTATTGCTACTGAAGTACCTTCTGTAAACGAAGGTTATCTATCCAGATACCTGGGCATGATGAAGGTCAGCAACCTCTTTCAAGTCTAGAGAAGGCTTCCTATGAAACCAACTAGGTGAATAGAATCGCAAGGACCAAACTCACTTTGCAGGAGATAGAAGCAGAAAGTCATTTGTCTTCCCTTCCCATGCATTAGAAGGCACTTCCTGGAAGAAAAGGACTTGAAGCTATCACACCATAAGATGTAACTGTAAATAAGAGGCTACATCTCTGCCACACGGGACCTTGCATTTCACTGACAGGAGTACAGAATAGTGTAAAATGCTTGCAAAACACAAGAGCAGCATTTTAGAGTTCCCTTTTACCGATCCCAGTGGTTCTAAAAGGTGTATGTAATGGGACAGAGGTCCCTAGTTTGGACGTGCACTGAATGTGCAGTCTGAGAACTAAATGATCTCTAGTGATTTGAGTATACATGTGCTAAGAGGAGTAAACTGTCAGGGTGAAAGCTGTTGTAAACATCTAAGCTTTTTAAGTCTTAATCATTTTTATCCACAATAGGAGCAGAAGTGTGAATACGCATATAGGAGATGGAATGCTAGCTACCCAGTGGGAGAAGTCCTGCTGCATGGTGACGCAGCCATCGGTATCGACAGGCACTGGAGAACGGTCTGAATGGACAGAGCAAATCCCGGAGTCTGCAGTGACATACATACCTAGATATATACATTCTTCTATCCCTTTGTTTTAACTATGCCACAGCAATGCAGTCAAACCAGCTTTCATATTGGCAGCAGCCTCCCAGTTTGTGCACAGTGAGTGGGCGACACTCCTGCGAAGCCCAAAGCGTGCAGCCAGACAGAGCCAGCCTTCATCTTCCGGGCAGTCAGTGTGGGAAGTGATCGAGCCTAACATCTTCCAACACTTCAAAAATACCTTACTGTAACACTAAGCTTTTCAGTTTTATGCAGTGGAATTTACTGACCAGATGTGACACTGATTCAGTCTGGTGGCTGGTGACGCGGCAGTAATTCAGAAAAACGATAATCTGTAAATTAAGTCTAATCAATAAAGACAGGAAAGAAACCTCAATTCTTAGTTTATAACCAGTTTCTCTCTGGTTTTGGATGGAAGAACGAGATCAGGAATTGAAGGAGCCCTCCTCTCTGCGTGCACCCCGGTTCAACTCTGTACCTTCTGGTAAGCACGGACAGGCGGGTGTTCAAGGACGGCGTTTCTCAAACTCCTCCTGCAAGCTGGCTGCACGTGCAGAGCAGAGCCTATTGCACTTTCCTTGCCTTTGCTACCCTCTCACTTGACGAATACTGAGTTCTGATAGTACACACCATCACTAGCACACATTTGAGCCTCACAGCTCCTTTCTAGCTCTGAATAAACGAAAAGATTCCAACACACTTGAATTTGCACTGATGGGCTCTGAATTGAAATAAAGGACAGGGAGTTAGGACCATTCGATTGCTTCCAGAAAGCTTTCCGTGCTATTTCAAGCAGAGCATATGATGGTTCTCTCACATGGCTGAAGCTGATGTGATGACACGGTAGCCTCTGCCTGCATGGCTTTGCCAGAAGCTGTGCCAAAAGGGGATTAACAAGGAAGAGGAAAACATCTGTCAGGAGCAGTCTTTGGGGGGTATTTTTTGATCCAAGGAATATCTGTGTAATCTAACAAATTCCATGGTGGTCAGCAGAGCTCTGCTTGCAGCAGAATTTGCAGATAAGAAGAGTCACTAGAAAATCAAGGCAGCTGAGAGACCCTGGCTGCATGTGCTTCTATACTGAATATACAGTTACTGTTTACAGGCCTCATAGAAGGATCTGTGTCTGTCAGCTTGTGTACACCCCCAAGTTGTACTGTCACCAATCTACTGTATCACTGAAATTACCTCAGTGCCCTGCTGTGCATGTATTATAAGACTAATATATCACTAGACTTAATCCCACATAAGGCAGTGAATAAACTAAACATATTTTTTATAATGTCGCTGCAGCTGCCAGTCACTGGAGTGCTTCTAAAATCTGGGCTTGTCACAGGACTGAATGTGGCCCTTCTGGAATTGGTTAAAGTGGCCAAAGACTACTGAAATCTCCAGTGCTTAGTGCCAGCTGTAGGAGAAACCTGCAAAAATAATTCTGGGAGCAATAACCCAAATTATCCTAAAAAGCACTTTTTCCTTTTAGTCAGAGGTGAGTGACTGCCAGAATACTCTGTATTTTCCTCTAGACATTTCTGCTGCATGAAGAAAGAGAGGAAAAGACAGGCTTCTCCTTACACAAGCTGCCAAACCATTTATACAGTCTCTGCTACCATCTTCGCTGCTGCCAGCCACCTCACAGCTCTCAGGTAACTGAAGATACATACTATTAGCAGGCAGAGTTATCAGAAACCCCAATATCACCTTTTTAGCCCTGCCTCTACCAGCAAAGAGGGAGAAAGGAGAGAGAGAAAAAACAAATCCTTGTTAGATGACAGGAAAGACAATGAAATTATTTGGGGTAGGGGTAAGAGGTGGGCGGAATGGGGAGGTAATACTGACTCCGCTCAGGAAAGCCATGCCTTTGTGACACTGTTTTGCCAGCAGCAGGTGAAGGCCCTTTATTACTGAAGAGGAGCTCTGTTATTGAAAGCTACGTATTGTAATAATAAGAATAAATGAGGTCTCACAGTGGCCTCAAAAAGACCCTCCAGGCACTTCAAGAACGACACAAAAATGAAGTTGCACATCCCCAGAGGGGTGTGATGAAACTTCAAATACAAATACATTTAAATCAGCAGAGAAAATACAGATTCTTCTGCACGGGCTTTGTGGTGAGTGCATAATTAATATTAATTTTGATGATATATGAATACTGATAGCATTCTAACTTTAATCAACATCCGCAGCTGTTCATCAAATTGGCAAAGGTTTACTTCACCTCTTCAGAGCTTACTTTTTGCACACTTCCCTGCACACAAGATCTATTGTCACTAATCACTTGTCTACTTTTTCTTCAGCTATTCCCAAACTTGCTTCAGACTCCAGACGGTGAGTTTTTAGGGGATGGGGACTTTCAAATTTGAAGACAGCACAAGGCTTAAGTCCACAAAGCTGCCACATCATCCTGCTACCTTCCGATGCCGGTCAGTTGACACTACAGCATTGCTACTCTGTAGAATGAACGGCAAAACTAGGGGCTAGAGCCCTGCTAGGATCTCTATACATCCAGGTAATACCACTATGTGGAACAGAGGAACCAGCCTCAGGGAAACACGCACTGGCTGCTGTGATATACCTATGATAGCTGTGTCCTGCTCCCACAAACGTAAAGGGCAAAGTTTCTGCTGATTTAGGAGCTACAGGATCAAATGCAAGCCTAACAAGTAAGCTTCTAGTGGCAAACGAACCGCACGCTGTCCCACTGGTCATCAGGTTTCACTTCCATACCCGTACAAAGTGGGTTTTGGTTTCACATGTGTATGTATACAAGGAGAGTTTTAAAGTCAAACTACCACAAGAAAGTGTTACTTGTGTTTATGAAAATAACAAACAAGGTCTCCTGTGACCATAGGCACTAGAGAAGCTAGTAGCCCTCAGCTCTGTGTTCTATGTCCCTTATCTCCTTCCAGTGCAAAACTCACTCAGGAACCTCCTCATGCAAGGGACTCGCATCACTCCTACAAGATTTCAAATTTCTTCCCACTAGAACGCAAGGGAATACTCCTGCATCCTTCTCCTAAGTCCTATCAAGCTTAGACTTGTAAAAGACAGCAGATGCAAACTGGCTAACCGAATGCTGACAAGCAAAATAGACAGGGGCTGTGCACTCCCTGCCTTTCCTCTCAGACACTGGAAAGGCCTCTCTGTTCTCTACCCATCATTTCCTACATCTTGCTAAGAGTTACTGTCTCTGACAACACTGAAATTAGGTGGTGGGATGAAAAATTGGTGGACGATGACAGCTGTAGAAATGGGCAAACAGATTGACAGATAAACTGTCAACATAAGCCTCTTTTCCTTAAGGAATCAGTTTAATAATAAGCGGCAATACGACATGAGGATATTTGATACACATATCCTTTCATTACATATCATTTTCCCTACCAAGAAAATGAGGAAGATGGAAGAAATACCTTGACATTTTCCTCCGTAATGTACTTCTCGGCTTTGTCCACAGCATTCTGGCGGATCCGGTGAAGAAATGCCTGCAGAGATAAAAAAGATTATGTTCAAATGGCTTGATATAGTTTGAGTTCACTCTTTTATATCCTCTCGGTTCCCATCAACACAGTGCTGCTGTGTTCATTACCTTTATGACCGAAAGAATGTAAACATTTACCAAATCACCACCACAGTTCTTTGACTCAGGGCTGCATTCAGAGCAACAGAAATGACATTTCCTACAATGTTGTTGGGCTTTGCCTGGCAATAAATGTCTTTCCTCTGTTGAAACTTCTAGACTTAATTATCTTTTACCACCAACAGACTACAGTGAGGGGCTGTTTGTTTTTTCTTTGAAAAAGGTTTCCCCTCTAAGATGCAGATCGTTTGAGAGGCAACGTGCCTGATGCACATCAAGACCTAGGTCAGCAGAATGGGCTGTGAAGAATGACAACAGGACATTCAGGCTGCCGCAGCGCAGGCATCTCAGAGCTATGAGTCGGGTTACGGACAAGTTCAACAGACTCCACACATGGGGAAGGGAAACGGAAATCTCCAGGGGACACATTATCCCATTTGTTGTATTCCATTTGGTTAAAAACAGACATAACAATGCTGGAACTTTTCACCTAGGCCAGTTCTGTACAACTTTGGCTTTAACAGACAAGTCAACAAAAAGCTTCAGGCTACACACAAATGGACAGTGATGTGGGTATCAGCCTTCAAAGAATTACTCTGGCTACAGGGAGTCAGGATCTACTTATATTTGCACTGAACATACCCATAACATATCCGATTCCCTGGGA
>VWZK01022513.1:0-12773 GCA_013396935.1 Baryphthengus martii | reverse complement strand
AAAAAAAAAATATATATATATATATGTGAAGTACATAGAAGTGAAGAAGGGAAAAAAAGATTCAGTCCTACTAAGTCTGGGAATAATTTCTCCAAAATATAAGAAATACATCCAGTCCTGAAGACCTTTACTCTGGACTATGTCTAGTTTTGATACTACATTTTCCAAAATTCAGCCACTTCTTTAGAATGAATGGAGACTTTGTTCATATACTTGGTAGTGGCAAGTGAATATTTCACCTAAATGAACTTAATTTAATCATGAAAATGAAATGTCTCTTTTTAGTACCAAAAAATTCAGTTTGACAGGTTTTTATTATTTCATTATTGACCAGAGATTGCAAGCACTGCCATGAGATTTAGCTGATCCTCTGTGAGGCTTGTATATTGAATAATGACTATCACAACCTCAGTATGGCATTTATGGTAGGGTTCTTGCAAGGTATTGATGAGCCAGAACCTCATTCTTCCTAGATCATTCATAACTTAATGAATTTACAGTACTAAATAAATTGAAACAAATAAACAACCTGTATAAGGACAAATAGATTAGCAATAAAAATGATGCATTGAATAGTGGATTAGATTTTACAGAGTTTATCTTTTATGATCTCAAATAGTTTAGCCTGTTTTAAAGCAGTTTGCCCTTTTGAACTAATTCTGGATAGAATTAAAACTTCCGTTCTTTTAGCAATGTTATTTTCAGGCAGAGCTCCTAAGATAGAGAACGAATACCAGTAAATTAGGTCTTCAAGACTGTGGAGAAAAGCAGAGGCATGATTAGTTTTACCTTCTGTTAATGAGAAACCAGACAAAGGAAAATTGTTTGCCACTGATTTTCCTGGGTTTGTTTTTCCTAACCATAAATTTCTGGGACTGAATCGCTGATAATGTCATCTACAGAAAGAAAAGGATGAAAAATGGGACAGGAGCAATTTCAATTAATTTTCACAAAACCTTTCTATGCATTGTCTTACTTGCCTATGTGATCTTATGTACATGTCTTAGTGCTGAATCCATCCTGGTGTGCACAAATTTATCTTGGCCTTCACATAGGACTTGCACAAAAATGTCTTGTTGCGTAGGTTGGTTGCTCATTGCTTCAGCTGACTTTGTTCCTGTATTTTTGTTGTTGTTGTTATGATATCATCAGACCTTACCTTATTATTAGGAAAATGCATAAAAACAACTTACAAAGGTTGCAACTTTTTTTTTTTTTCCCAAAAGGTCTTTCAATGTAACAAGCTAAGAGTACAATTATTTAGTCTTACAACTATTATCAGAAAAACAGAACACATCATGCCATCTCTGTGTCCCTGCTCCTCCATCCCCTCCAATATTTCCTTTGTTCCACTGATTCAAGTCAATCAAATTTTTTTTCTGGATTTCCTTTCAGGTTTTGATAGTAACTGTGCTCTGGATAAATATGCTGGAACTATAACAAGTTATCATAAAGTTTTCTGAGATTAATGTGAGAACTAAAGGTGTTCGATGCTGTTGATAGAAACAGGGAAAAGGGCGAAGAACGCATTGGGAGTGACCTGATAAAGCATAAACACTGCAG
Organism: Baryphthengus martii; assembly: GCA_013396935.1. Lineage (NCBI taxonomy): Eukaryota > Metazoa > Chordata > Aves > Coraciiformes > Momotidae > Baryphthengus > Baryphthengus martii. Next base: position 11,210 of record VWZK01022513.1, on the reverse strand, counting down.
TGCTCACACTTAGCATAGTGATGTTGTTTTGGGGAACTCTGTAGAGGTCTCACAGTCCACTTATACTTAAAAGGAGATGTAATACTTAGATTAAATATATATTATGTAGTGAATCAAGTTCACAGTGAATGTGCTATTTTGATGGTAAAGACTGCATTTTGGCCCAGTGGTGCAGCCTGGACCAGCAGACATGAAAGGACTGTTGTGGAGCACATGACTTGACACCTCCTGGGATTTAGCAGCACTGCCTGGAGGTTAAGCACAGGTTGTCTGTGCCTTGTGTTCACTTCCACTCATTCCTGTGGGCTCTGAGATGTAGCTGGACATGGAATGAGACTAACCACAATGCCTTAGCCATGAAGCATCCCCTGCATGCATGTCAAAGCAAGTAGTACAGTGCACTATGAGAGCTGCCCTGAGGGACCTGCTTCTCCATCTGTCCCAGGAGGACCAGAGTACAGTTTAGCAAGTGGTTATCTCTCTTTTCTGAAAAGCATCAACCTTCACTTAATAGAAACAGTATTGTTCAACTGGGGCTTTACAGCAGAACCAGCATGTGGCATTAAATCATTTCCTGAACTAGAAATGACAGCCAAAAACCTAATCTGAAGGGAGTGAAGCCAAAGCTTCAAGCTGTAATTAGCAGAGGACTACGTGTTACATTTTGAAACCCACTTTCTATGAGGATTTTAAAATTACTCGCCAAATGGAATACATTCAAAATGCACTTGAATGTGTACCTTCTTTATGTTTTCATGCTTCATGGCCTACACTCTTACCTAGAGCTCGCTAAAAAGCATTTAGTCTGCCTTATTCTCCAAAATAATCCAGACATTCTTGCTGCAGAGATAGGATTTGAGATGGTTATAATATTTAAAGTCCTTAAAAATCATCACCAAACCTAAGAGCCTGAGGATACTATTCATAAAACATTCAGCTGCTATTCAAGGCCTCACATGGATAGTGGATTTATCTTTTAAAATTTCTATTTCATTGTAGCTCGCAATCAATTTAACTTTGAAATACAGGCCCGGTTCCTCAGTAGCTACAGATCAGCTGTATCTACCTAGAGCAAATGATGTAGCACGACTGTAGTGGGTTGGTAGATCAAAGGAGATACCTCCCTCTACATTGCAGGTGGCTCAAAGTGTTTACATCTTGAGCAGATGTAGTTTGATTAACTGAACCAAACATCACCTGGCCGCATGCAGTCTAAAGATATCTAAACGAGCAGTTACTGATTCAGATCCCTTTTGGTGCGGGAGAGCACGTGATGGAGAATTCCTGATTAGTTGCTCATGAAATGAATGTCATTCTCTTGTGCACAAACCACTTCTTACACTAGACCTGTCCTTGGGAACTGGGAATTGTTCAGGACTTTGATGCTTGATTATTTTAGGGCAAAATAGTGACAAGGGTGCCAACTTCAATATACTTTATAGGAAGAAATATGAGTCTTGAAAACCCCTTCAAAGTACTCCTTAAAAAAATTGCCAGTTCAAGTCAGAACACTACTAATAATTTGCCTTGCAGAAGGACTGGATTCCAAGAAAGACAAAAGTCTTATTATATTCTGCCATGAGTTATGAGGTAGTAAAATTAACGGTTTTTTGGGCTACTTTGGAGTCAAAACATATTCTGGAAGATTGTATTTTACCTATGGTTTCCCAAAGGACAGAAATTGTAGACAATGTGAGAAAAAGGAACATCTTTTCATAGTTACAATTCTTTCAATAATTCGAGCAGATGGTGTGATAAATCTTGGTTCAGTTAAAGCTTAGTAACAGTCACTTTTATTAGATTGAAAATTATTATAAGAGCCTGCAAAGACTAGCACAATAGAAATTCTAATTCAAGTTATTAATCCTATTACTGGAGGTAGACAAGCCATTGCATTTTAGCATATTACATTTTTGAGCTTCTGATGCATATTCTTATGCTCTGTATATTTTTGTATTATTAACTTTCTGGGTTTCCTAATTTCTAACAGTTTCAGGTTAGATTCACAGAGAAGTAACATTCCTATCTTTATAAAAAGTATTTTAGATTTATTTCAAATGCTGCTTTTCTGTATGTCTGCTTTTTAGCAGTAATATAATGTGGTAAGTAAAATCACTGGCTAGAGCTACGAAATTAAGTGCTCTGTATCATAAAATGCTAACATACTTTTTATTTTTTGTAGGGGTCAGTGAATGAGGTAATGCATTTCTTGTAAAATATAAGCTGATCTCAGTTTGAAACACTTCTTTACACACCATAATTGCTCTGTTTATGCCTGCCTCTGAATGTTCACCCAGCTTGCTAGGGTCAAGATTCAGCACAGTACTAAAGCATATAAGTAAGTCACAAATACAGCATAGTAACTCCCATATAAATCTTAAGTAATAGGAGCTCCTATTATTCATATAAATAACAGAAATGTGGATGAAAAAGTTAAAAGCTTTTGGGTTTGCTTTGTGGGAGGCTTTTGCTTTTGTTTTTGTTTCTGTTTCCCCAGAAAATAACTTTCCAGATATATGACCTTTTAGCAGGGCTTTTAGGAAATTGCTGCAGCTGGGTAAATGACCCTCTCTAATAAGGTAATGTCAGAAATTGAATGGGGTTCTGCTAAAGAACATGTTTTGGTGAAATAGGTCTTTGGACAGGGACTAAAGCCTCCTCCCCACTTTAGAGTTGACAAAGCTGGATTATGTTTTCTTTGTTCCCTGTCTCAACTTCTGTTCCAAGCAGACCTCGGACAGCTATTCTATTCACGAGATATTGCCAAATTTACTGGTATCAAAAAGTCCGGACATTTTTCTCCATATGTTATGTAACTCAGTATGTGCCAAAAGAAGGGATACTTAAATCAAGGTTGTGGGACTGTCTGACATAACCCATTTATTTTTTTTTCTTTGTGTTACAGTGTACAGAAAAGTGCAGAATGGGCCCCACCCACACCTAGTGCAAATTGATTTTGAGGGCCTAGATCAGGTTGCACTAGCTGGGATCCTGACCCACAGAGGATTACAAAGGAGCTCATGACTGCTTTTTGTGCATTTCATCCAATATGAATTGCTTTTTGATCAGTCTTATTTCTGCTACCATTTTTGAAGTCATGTTTATCAGCAAACAAAGAAACAAACAATTCCCACTTCCCCCCATTTGTCTAAATGCAGGATTATTCCTGATAAAGACAAACATTCAATCGTTTTTGCGAATGTCCCTGTGAATCCTACCTTTCTGTTTGAGGAGAAATTTCATTTGATTCTTTTGATGTACATTGTATTAAGCCTGAAATGTGAAGAGAACTTTTAGGTGAAGTTGTTATAAAAATTTGCAAGTTCCAATATAAAAGAGCCTTACAATATGAATAGAACTGCATTAGATCCATCCTAATTTGTGCTGGAGGTGTTATGATTTCTGTGAGTCCCCAAAACAGGAGACACAGTGAACGCCCATAAACTCTGCTGTTGCTTTAGCACAAATCTGAGGAGGAGCAGACTTGCTTACCCAGAAACAAACAGCGAGATGAACAAGGCTTTGCTTCTTCCTCATTGCAAGAAGTGACGTGTGGCATGGAGAAGATTTCTTGCTACCCTGTGGCAAGACTGGTTGGGCTGTAGCCAACTGAAGAGAGGAGAGAGGGAAAGATTATGTTCAAATCTTGGTAGAGAATTCCCGTTTTTAGTTGCTTGTTTATGAATTTTGGAATATTGCTCTGGAAAGTATAGAAATAAAGTAAAAAAAAACCCAAGCATGAATGGAAAGGTGATATGTTTACCTGGGTGTGCAGCAGTTTCAAGACGATACAGATGGAGCCAATTCCACTGACATACCCCTGATCCAAGGGTGTCTTTGAACTAGCACATATGGTTATAGAATGCCACATCTCCCTGAAATTCAAGCAAATGTTTTTTCACCAGGAAAGTGAAAAAAACAAGAGACAAATTAGGAAAAGTTAGTTCACCATAGATTCTACAAAAAGAATAACTCCTGTGCTTGCCAGGCTATTTTGGAAAATCAGAGTACATAAAATTTTAACCTCAAATTAGAAAAAAAAAAAAAAAAAAAAGTACAGAGTTTCCCTAATGCTTCACAAGGGATAAATCTGTGTTATATTTAGTGAATATGACCAAAGAAAAGGCCATTTAGTCATCTGGAAAAGTGTTTGTACTTTGAGATCTGTGTCTTCATTACTTCCTTGCTTTTATTCTGCTTTGTGGTCTGCTTATCACTTATCACAAAAAAACCAGCATAAACCCAGTAATTTATTTTGGATTGAAAAGTGTATCTTTACCTTGACACCTTCAGGAGTTCTTGGGCACAAATGAGAAAAATAGAAGATTTTTGAAAGGAGTTCCTTTTACCCATTTTGGGTTTCTTAGCATTTCTCACAAATTGTTCTGCTTTATTGGGAATTTTTGTCTCCACCTAGATTGGTAGAAATGCGACTGTGTTCAGCAGTAAACAATGGCAACCTTTGGATTATAAGAAGTGTTATTATACTGGTTTTCTTATTAATATTAGAAAGTATTAGAGGCTTGACTGACCAGGAGATCAACTATTTAGTAAGGAAATTAAAAGATACAAGAAGGGGAAAGTATCATACAGAACTGCAACATGAGAACCAGCTGATGTGCTTACACTACAAAACAATTTTATTGTTTGAAAGACAAGACAAGAACATGTACGCTTGCGTAAACTCAATTCCCAAGGATTATTGAGATAGACTGGGGGTTTTAATTTTAAAGCAATCTCAATTTGATCAGATTTTTCTTCTTTTTGTTAGAATTTTGTTGTCATGGTGCAGCCTTTTCATTCGATAAGCTTTAACACTTTAACTGCACAGAATTTTTTTTCCCCTTGATTTTAAAGTCCCTTGATGGAGGGAGTTTGGGTGTAGGGTTTTAATTCAAGCTCATCACAGCTTATAAAGTGTCTGTCATGCTGATATACCACATGGAGACTTGCCCCAGGGTTTCCACCTAGGTAGAGAGAAGGAAGCAGGAGACCTTGGTTCTGGGTCCTGCTCAGTCTGAGAATGTTTGATTTCCACTACTCCTTTGCCAACAGACAAATCCAACCATGAAGCACATGCCTCATTCAACAAAGGCAACTGGCCATCCGCACTGCTGAAGTTGTGCATCTGTGTGCTGTAGAAAAGAAGTATAAAAGCTGGACAGAAAGGCTAAGCAAAAGCAGCTTGACTGAAGACATTTATCTTGCAGTTCCCTAGGGCCACACAGAGAAACTGTGCCTTTCACAGGACGAGAACCAAGGTTTTTATTTCATGTGGCGCTGTTTCTTAATAAATTTAGCAGCGTTATCAAGAGACTGCTTTTTAAAGCCCATTTATGTATTAAAAAAAAATATTTAAAAATCATAAAAACATAAAAGAAAAAGACATTTTTAATCTCAGCCAAGTGCTTCATAAATAAAGCTTTCTGATGCACAGATCAAATGCAGTATTCACACACTGCTACAGCAGACATTTCGTTTGGCAGCAGGAGCGTCTGAATACTGTCTGCAGTGTCTCATCAGAGAATCACGGAGCCCTGTTCATCTCATTTGCATTAGCTGAACTTTTTTTTTGCTGTGTAATGACTTTTATAACTGTGTGCCAACTGCTTTGGTATATAGGTTTGTTAAAAATCAAATCTCTATGTAGTTCCTAACCTGAACTAAATCCTTGTTAAGCCCATCCTTTTTAATCACCCTGCAAAACTTAAAATGGAAAATGAATCATTTAAATTATATGTAACGGAATGTAAAAATTAAATTGTTCATTAGACATAAACTGAAATGTAATGATTTGGTAAAACTAATTGACAATTATGATTCACAATACAAATATAAGTAAAAGGGGTACAGTAAATTTTAGTTCTTCTTCTAACAATTCTAAGACAACACTACCGACTACACTTATTCAAACACAATTCAAATTGTTGAGAAGTCATGAGCTCTATCCTGACAGGTGCTGGGAGTAGCACTAGGTGAGTGGACCGTATTTCCATATAATGGATATTATTCTTTCCAGGCCCAGACTCTTCAATTTGCTGTTCTGTCAAGAAAATAAAAATCAAGAACGTAAGTACATAAGTAAGGATATTTGTGCACAGTAGATAGGATGTCAAAGAAGGTTGGTTTGTGTGACCAGCCTGTTATGCTTATACTCATCTACCTTTGTTTTATGGGATAAGAAAGGAATAGTCACTTTTTTTGTTGTTGTTTTTTTTTTTTTGTGTTTTAAATGCAGCTTCAAAGAAAGGAATAAACTACCACAGTTTGCTGGAGAATTTGTATTTCTTTAGCCTTTTTTTGTTGCTGTTATTATCATTTCAATGAATATTTGTGTCATCGCTATGAATTCAAAAAGTTTTTCTTCCCTCCTCCAAGGATAGCTTCTTTATTTTCTTCAGTTTTCTGTCCATGAAACAATAAAAGGCAATAGTGACTGATCTTTGGTAGTGGAGGAGATAGTCATATGAATCCCAGTAATTTTACTCAGGATCCATATTCCCAAAGTAATGTTTCTGGAACAGCTGGGCTTGCTTATCTGTTCATTTTATACTTTGCAAGTAAAGCATACGAGCTTCTTTTGACCATTCCTGTCAGCTAAAACAGGGAGATAGCTCAGCTATGCCAACTGAGTCATCAAATAATTGAGTAACAATATATACAGACTTATTAATTTCTCACATTACTCTTCTTAGACTCATGTAAGCCATAAGCAAGAATCTTTGTCTCCCAGGTAAACAAGAAAGGTACTTCTCATGTAGAGGACAGGGACAGAGCATGGTATCTCACATAGGAATACATTGTACTGTTAGCCAGTGGGCTTTTATGTTGAATAAATACAAAATTACAATGCAATTCACAAAGTGTATGTGAAAAGCAGTAAATGAACATTCTGCCTAAGCATTCAGATTTAAATAGTATAAAATCTGAGGACAATTCAGTTCTCCCAGCTTTCAGGTATAGGAAATAACACTCAGCTTTATTACAGTAATTATTCCTCTAATTTATTAGATGAAACCTGTGGTGAGTTCACCTTGGCTGGACACCAGCTGCTCGTCAAAGCTGCTCTCATTCCCTTCCTCAGCTGGACAGGGGAGAGAAAACGACTCACTGATTAAGATAAAGACAGAGAGAGATCACTCAGCAATTACCATCATGGACAAAACATATTTGGCTTGGGAAAATTAGCTTAATTTATTACCAATCAAATCAAAGTAGGATAATGAGAAATAAAGCCAAATCTTAAAACATATTCCCTCTATCCCTCCTTTTTTTCCAGGCTCAACTTCAGTTACAATTTCCTCTACCTCCATTTTTTTTTTTTTTTTTTTTATTTTTTTTAAATCTCTCTATGAAGTGTGTAAGTTAGAGTTATAAGGGAAAATATGTTTAGGGTCAGTTTTTACTTTGTTAATTAGACTAAATCAGGATACAAAGCAACTTTTAACATAGTGTTCAAACACTGTAATTGCCATAGGCTTTATAGTAATGACTGTACCCCGAAGTCTCAATGCAGCATCTCCTTAGGATTTGAACTGTCCAAGATTTGATTGTAATTAGCTAGAAATTATATTCCTGGGGAAATAAACTGTATTTGTGTGAAATAAATTACCTGTTCATTACAGTAAGATATACTCTGCTAAAAATCTTACATATTATGTCACTTTTGCAAAACAATTGCCTCACAAAGCAAGGTAATAATGATTCTGAAAAAAAAAAAAAAAAGACCTCCATGAAAAAGGCTTATACCTAACAAATACTTATTCTAAATGTTTAAAGTAGCTTGGAATTATAGGCAATCTTGAAGGACATTTCAGTTAGCTTCTTCACACCTAGATATATGTTTGTGTATTTTTGTGTGCATGCATTTACTATGTCATATGTCTTTATTCTTTTTATTACAGCATATATCTTCATTGATATTTGATTGGATATCTGAAAATGCCTCATTTCCACAATTAAATATTTCAACTGAGAACACTAGTCTGTGATCTGGATCATAACTGTATTAAGTCATTTGCTGGTGAGCTAATATTTATTTCCTGCAGTGTGTGAATGTTACTAAGCCACATAATTTCTGGGAACATTCACCCTTGTATGTCAGGGTCTGAAAGGAAGAGATTAATTGAACCTTCAGAAATGGACAATTATGGGACATAATTTCTGATGCCTCATTAAGGAAGTTACTCAGATAGTACAAATGATAGCTTTTACAAAACCTCAGACAAACTGCCAAAAATATTGTGTCCGCTAGGGATACATGTACTGCACGTGTCTCCTCAACATCATCATTTTAGCTCTGTTGCCTTGCCTGATGATTAAAGGCAAAAAAAATGGCCCTTTAACTGATCTAATGGTTGAAAAAATATATAAAAATATTTTTTTTAATTAGAAATACTTTCAATTTTATTTATTTTTTTTTCAGTTATAGCTGCAGAATACAGATATGAAAGAAAATAGGGAAGGATATGATTTCTTCAAATTTCTATGAAGTTTTATAGACTGCTTTCTTCCTAAAATTTATCATCATGGCTATCCTACAGAATCAGTGTTCCTATGTTACAGCAGACAATTTTTGGACCATATTAAGTAAACTTTATAAAGAATATTGTCTGTGTGATCAAATTTAGTGTTTCAAGTTAATAAGAACAGCATAATGTTGAAAATTTTATTGTAGAAAATCAGTCTTCTGAAGAAGTCTAAGTAAATGATAGAGACATAGAGATTTATGTACTGTCAGAAATATCGCATGCTGAAATGTCTGTTTTCTTCTAATTATCTTCTCATTATGGTATCAATATAGCAGAAGCAGTTTGTGCTACTCAGGTTTCTAGGGTGCCTTAAGAGCAGGAAACTACATAAAGATTTATCTTTGCATAAATTGCTACATTTCATATGCTTACAAGTGTATATAAATATATACAGTTATACACATGTGCAAATATTTACACATTTAAAGCAGAAACAGGTTACATTGTCTAGGCATTATTATTCGTATAATCAACAGTGAAAAGACACAAAAGGGAAAAAAAAACCCACCAAAAAACAAGAGTAATTATCTCTGAACTTAGTTTCTTTGGGATCATAATTTCACAATTGTTCATACAGTTTTGATATCCTTTGAGCTCTAACAGAGACCTGATTTTGTGCAGCCATCAAGAACACTGACTTGATTCTGCGCATGCAAAACCTCTTATGGTCATTTGGAAGCTCTCTGATGTTACCAGACAGTTTCAAATCTGTCTACATCTGTCAGTATTCTAACTTGTCAAGTTTGTTGATTGTTCTGTATTTATATGCCTACTTTTCTAGACCAAACAAAAATAAATTTCTTCATGCTAACTGAAAACTTGTCTGCTGATACATTTCTTCTTCTGTATTTCTTAAAACACAGGCACGAGCGAGTCAGCAAGACCTAGAAATTTCAAGTCATTGGTATATGCCAAAACCACACCGGTGAACTGCTTGACAGTATAGCTCAACATGTACCAGTGTCTGGGAACGTTCCTGGGCACCATTTAATAAATTAATATAGACAAAGCCATTCTGGCCTGTGGTTCTAATGGAAAACAGGAAATGCAACTGGATGCTTCTGCTGAAAAATGTCCAACAGTATTAAAAATTTTGTCTGTATTGTCTTGTCTTCCACTTCATAAAAGTTAACTACTCAGGACATTCAACTGTACTAGACTCACTAACATCTTTCTGCATCTTTTACCTCCTGATGAGAAAAGAAAAGTTTATTTTATGGGCATTATTACAGAAGGTCTGCAAATCTCTTGATAAAATCCATATATCAGCTGCTGTCACTTTCCTGCCTGGAAGAGCAGTAAGAGTATTTTTCTTGTACAAACCAGCTACATTCAAAATAATTTTTGAGATATTTCTTAATATGTTTACATTCAGGTGTCATCAGCCTTTTAAGAATTTAGCTATGTCTTTTTATTAGGTAAGCAATTGAATTTACGGTTGTTGCTGTGAGTCTTACATTATGTTGTCTTTCCTTGATGCTGATCTCTGAAAACACTTACTAGCTTTATAAATGACTTCTCAGGTTTCTTCTTTTATTGTGGCTGTCTTTATTTACTTTCCTATGCTTTTCCATTTCTATCTAATATTGAAAATTTTAAATGAAAATTAATATAAAATATAGGTGACATGAAATATAAAATATAGTATTTTTTTTCAAAAGCAATTGAGAACCACAGCCACGATTTCACAGCTCTAACAAACCTTCTCGTGTGTGACCATTAAAAAATTCCCTCTTCTGCTTTCTTTGAACAGTAGCAGTCACAAATAGGTATCATGATGCCTAGCATTGTGTGAATCCTACTAAATAAACTCTGCTGTGTGATGGCATAAAAGCACCTCAAAGGCTTATGGCGGAGCAGTCACAAATTCTTTAGTCATCTCATTTACTGCAGATATTTCTGTCGCTCTTCGGGTACAGCTTGTAGTCTGCTTATCCACTTAAAACCACAGCAACTACAAAACTGAGTCATGGAGTGGCCAGAAACATGAACAGGATTACTAATGCCTGGTAACATGGCGCCCTTGAGAAATCACTGTGGAGTATCATGTAGCCAGAGACCAGAAGAAAACAGAGATTCTGAGTTTTTATGAAATGAGTTTTTAGTGCACATCATCATTCATTAGATCTCAGACTGAGAGCTGTCTCCCACCAAGGTAAGGAGGTCTAGGTCCTTTTTCATTTAACACTGATGTACTGATGAACAAGTTTAATATCTGGATGGAAATAAATAGACTCTGGAAACTACATTCACATAGAATATATTAACTTCTTACTGCTTTATTCCAGTGAAGACATCTTTAGCAGGAAGAGCTATGGGTAAAAGAGAAGCAGTGCATAGAGATGTCTTATGAATTACTCACACAACAATAATAGAGTTAGTTTGATTTCTATTTAACTCTGGAAATAATTTAATACACTTTGGAGTTTTTTTGTTTTTCTTTTTTAAATTATCACACAGTGAGTTGATATATAAATATATATAAATATACTTAACATGAATCAATTTCTTAGGAAAAAAGAAAAGGATATAGTATTCCTTTTCTGAAGGTGTTTCAATAACTCCTCTTTAAAGGAATAGTTTTAAAGGAATGATTTTTAATTTCTGTAAATAATATATATGAAGTATGATTTAATTTATAAGTTATAATATTTAAATTATTAAATTATAAGTTAATTT
>VWZK01022511.1:0-27173 GCA_013396935.1 Baryphthengus martii | reverse complement strand
ACTTTGACCTGAATGAGTTGATGTAAGAAACAGCCTTGTGATTAGATCAAGGGACAAAATATGCCAGCTAAGGTGGGAGTGAAGTACATTGGAAGATGAACTGCCTTGTCCCCTTGCCAAGTTTTGATATGTGCTGCCTACTAGGCAAAGGGTAATAAAATAGAGTCTCTGTGACCATTAATTCAATTGGTGGAAAGGGTTAATGCTACCTTTCCACCTCTCATACATGCAGGGAGTAGTGGTTACTGTGCTTCCTTTGTAAATTAGCATATAGTTTTAGTCAGAATTAAGAATTAAACTTTGTCTGTTTAACCATGTATGTATGGTATAAGTCTTCGAAATTTGACACAAGCAAAACACTAAACCTCTGTCACTCTTTTTTCCCCCTTAGATCAAGTAAGACGTGACAAAGTGTTTGTTTGGTTACAGTGCTGAACACTCTTCACTGACCAAATCACCCACTTTTTGAGACACTTTGTCCTTATGATCTTAATACTTGATGTATTACTGTACTTTGTGAATTTAAAGAAAAAAAAATCTAGGTTCCAAGGTTTTTAATCCAAAGGTCTTTAAGTCCTGTTGCATGAGGGTGATAGTGGAGGTTTTTTTTCCTACTCACAAACTTGCTGATAAGAAGGATGAAGGAAAGATTGCAGCAAACTTAGCAAACTTAGCTCCCCATTGATACCACTTCTCTCTATGTGACAGAAACTGTAAAACTGCTCAGCAGCTAGGATTATTTTGTAGTGCCCACTCTCTTCCCTAGCAAACCTGCACAGCAAGACTGTACTTCAATTGTGTGACCCATCCTAGGAACTTATCCCTGGCTAAGCAGCAAACCTGACACAGTAAGGAAGTTTAGTCTTTCTCCAATGACTATGAGATTGCATTCAATGCTAGCATTTATTTTAAGTGAGCAATCTTTATGAAATAAGGTAGTTCTGAGTAGTGCCTTATAATTAATTTCTTCCACTTAAAAATCAGTGTCTAGAGTAAATGTTATATTGGTACACAGATTTTTTAACAATATATACCGAACATATCAACCAATCAAATTGTTTCACACAACTTCAAGCTCCCCACAGCTTGCCAAAGGCTTATCTAGAGATGCTCAGACACACAGACCAGAAGTTAGCACATGCAGATAAGAAGTTAAACTTAAGTACTAGAGCCCACATTAAAGATGTAGCCTTCATTTTATGGTACTGAGTCAACTGAATCTTATTGAAGAGTAAATGTTTCCAGTACCGCTAGGCATTAAGTGCATTAAACGGATTTGTAAAGCATGTGAAGGTGTGAAAGATTTTACATAAAGAACTAAAGAAATCAAAGCTGATATTTCTGCAGAAGGAGAAAATTGTTGACAGGAAATTCAAACTAAGCAGAAAAGCATAACTCTGCAATTTCATTCAAGATGCCTTCCACATTCCCCCCAAAACTTTTTCCCAAAAGGAGCTCTTGTTTTAATTCCACTTCAAAAAAAACAAACCTAAAAAAGCGAAGATATGGAAAATGTGATCTATAAACAACATTTTTTTTTTTTTTAAAGTCATTCACTTTACATGAAGCCACTCTATTTTAAGTGGAGAAAAGATACATGCATGCTCATGCAAAACTGTAGTTTTAAATACCATGTCAACATGGTGTAAGGAGAGCACTTACTAAAATGTGAAACCCGTTGGATAATCTGTATCCACAACACAGAACATTCTGCATGTATATGTACACTCATATACCCTTACTCATGCAGTAAGCTTCTTTTCCAACTTTTCAGTCATTTCCCCTGCTCATTACACATAACTAAGGTCTTGAATTCTGTACTCATTTCCAAAAAAGTTCATCACATTTAAGACTAAAAACTTATGGTAAGTCTTGCTGTACTTGCAGAGTATAATAATTTTTGGGGGGTTTTACTGCTAGCTGCTCTTTTATTTATTCATTTATTTTTAATGAAATGAGCATAGCATATATAATGATGTTTGGGTTGAAGGATGAAAGGGAATAAAATATAACCATTACATTAGCAGTGATTTTGAGGTCTAACATAAAAGAAGTGTTAGGAGTCATGAGTTGTATGCATTTAGAGGGAAATCTGTTGGTAAAAACTAATGCAAAGTGATGGAAGTTATACAAATGGCAATACACAGAGTTTGCCATACCCCTCTCTAGTCTAAAATAATGGATTAAAGTAAAACTGTAGATCACAAAGAACTGAAAAAGAAAATTCAGTTAAGCAAATGTGAAATGAAATTGAAAATTCCAAATGTACCTCTTGACTATGAATTGTGCTAAAATAGAAAAGATCTTTTGTCAACTAGTTAGAAGCAAAATTGTAAAAAATAGTATTTGGATTGCAGTGGTCATACAGAACAAGAATAAACATTAAAAAACCCATGATTCGAATAATGATCATAATCATTCACTTGTGTGATGTAATAACATAAAATAACAATTTTTGTCAGGCTGCAGAGAGAATTAAGATCAATGTTCAGCCCAAAGGAACTTGAAATATAAAAGGAAGAGAAAGAAGGGAAACACTGGTTGTGTGAATTGTTAAAGGTTAAGAAACAAGACAGTAGTCGTGCTGAGACTTGAACTTGCATGTCGCAGGACAATGCGGCAGTTACCAGCTTACACTGTTTTCATGACAACAGGCCAAAGCATTTAACCTTTCAGTAATGATGAGCAATTCTGCCTGCACAATGAAGAACACAAGATCATTTCCTATAATCTTTCTTAAGACACCGTGTTTATACAGAGGATAGCACATTTGGCCAAAACTAATTACAACTCTCAATTTCCCTGGAGAGTAGATGTCTGTCGTCAGCTCTCACAAATAATTGACAGTAAATTACTGAAGTTAGTCTTTTGCAAATATCTCACCAGCTGAAGTGTATTTGCATGCCAGTAGGCAGACTTCAGTAAAAAGATTAAAATAATAAGCCAGTCTGCAGAAACCAGTATAGATACATGAAAAATCCTAAAACCAGAATCCTTTATGATCGGATATATTATTCACCGAAAATGAAGTCCTCATCCTAGCTTCAGTAATGTGCATATTAAGAGAAGGCTTGGCTGCTAAAATTGCACAAAGTAATACTGTTGGCCAGACCTGTAAGAAATCTGCACCCACAATTTTTATAACTATGTCATATACCACCCCCTTTTACCCTCTGATTAAATACAAAAAGCAGTGGAAGCTCTAAGTGCATTTGAATTGCAACTATCTGAATAGACTTACAGTATGTTTTGGAATTATTTTTGATAAATCCCTTAAAGAAATCATGGAATCATAGAATTATAGAATGATTTGGGTTGGAAAGGACCTTCAAAGATTCTCTGGTCCAAACTCCCTGCCTTGGGCAGGCACAGCTTCCACTAGATTAAGATGCTCAAACCCTGTCCAACTTGGTCCTGAACACTTTCAGGGATGGGGCATCCACAACTTCTTTGGGAAATCTGTTCCAGTGTCTCACTACTCACTTGAAAAAATGTCTTCCTTACGTCAAATCTAAATCTAATGTCTTTCAGTTTAAACTCGTTGCTTCTTGTTCTGCTACTACAGGCACTGGTAAAAAAAAGTCTCTCTCCATCTTTTTTTATAAGTCTCCTTTATATGTGAAGAGGCTGCAGTGAGGTGTTCCCAGAGCCTCCTCTTCACCAGGCTGCACACCCCCATCTCTTTCAGACTTTCTTCATAGGAGAGGTGTTCCAGCCCTTTGAACATTTTTGTGGCTCTCCTCTGGATCCACTCTAACAGGCCACCGTCTTTACTGGGGATCCTGGAGCTGGAGACAGTATTCCAGGCCCACCTGGTGTCTCATTAGAATGGAGTAGAGGGGGAAAATCAGCTCCTTTGAGCTGCTTACCATACTTCTTGTTATGTAGCCCATGATATGGTTGGCCTTCTGGTCTGTGAGTGCCCGTTGCCAGCTCATGTTCAGTTTTGCATCCATCAATATCCCCAGGCCGTTCTCTGCAGGGCTGCCCTCAGTTTCTTCATAGAATCATAGAATGGTGTGGGTTGTAAGGAGCCTTAAAGATTGTCTTAGCTCCAACCCCCACCTGCCATGGACAGGAACACCTTCCACTAGACCAGACTGCTCAGAGTCCAATCCAACCTGGCCTTGAATGCTTTCAGGGAGGTGGCAGCCACAACTTTTCTGAGCAGCCTCTTCCAGTGTCTCACTACAATCACAATAAATAATTTCTTCCAAATTTCTAACATAAATCTACCATCTTCCAGTTTAAAACTGTTACCCCTTGCCCTATCACTACACTCTCTGATAAGAAGTCCCTCTCCATCTTTCTGTCTTTCCTGTAGGCCCCCGCTTTGTATTGTACCTCTGGATGGCATTCCATCCCTCAAGCATATCAACTATACCACTCACCTTGGTGTCATCTGCAGATTTGTTGTTGGTGCACTCAATCCTGCTGTCTATGTCACTGATGAAGATACTAAGTAGTATTAGTCTCAATACAGACCCTCGAAGGACCCCACTAGCTAATGATTTCTTTTTGGACTTTGAGCCATGGAATTTAGCCAAGAAAATCTAAACCATAAATATATTTTACTTTCTCCCTGTTTTTCCTATTAGAGGTTTATTTAATCTATTCTATCACTTTGGGAGATTTAATAATTTGAAATTGTCTTTAATTATTATAAATCCTATTATTGATCTACTTGCCATTTAAATAGCCGTGTCTTGAAGAGCTTTGTAAGCAAAATATATCAATATGGTCAAATGCTACACTGCACAGTTTATAAATGCATTCAATAATGAGAACAAGCAGTTTAAAAATAAAACCACAGAGATAAACGAGAAGGTTTGCAAGTTTTCATTTGAAAGATAACTAAAGCTGAATGCCTTTCAGACTCTTATGAACACAAACCATCCATGAAAGAGTTCTCTGTGCACGAGAAAAAAAGTATCATTAAGTACCCAAAGAGGAAATTGGAAGAAAAGAGGGATAAATAGAGAATCAGAGAGACAGATGAAGAATTTGACAAAATAAAAGGGAGGAATGAAAAAAGAATAGGAAAACACTGATCGGAATACACAAATTAAAATGAAAGAGACAAAAAGAGATGAACTGGTGCATTCTTGCTGTGCCAGTGCTTTGCTGGAGAAATGATACTGGTATCAGGGCATATCAAACTCTGCAAAACAGTAGTAACTCTTGACAAACACAGGTTGGAGAGAAACAAAAAAGTAGTAGACTGAAAAGATCATATCAAAGGTGCATAAGAGTTTATTTTTTTTTAAAGAAACGTAATCATTAGTATATTTTATTAATTTATTTACTAAGTGAACTGAACTGCCTAGACATTCTTTTCCTACATCAGCTAAAGCAGTGAAATTTTCATTACAACTTCAAATAGGAAAGCCATGGATGGAATTAATTTCAATAAACTTTACCTGCTACTTTGTAGACATCTATACCTTTCTGGGCTACCTTTGAAGACAATGAAAAAAAAAAAATTAGAATGAGAATCACCCTTCTTGTTTTAGAATTTTGTATTATGCAAGTACACAGTGGGGTGTTTTGGAAACAATATTTTTCCAAACTCTTTACTTTTTATTTTTCAAAATAGATGTTATATATGCATTGCATTCACAGCAACTGCCTTCTGTTAATATTTAAAGTAACTTTTACTGGAAGCCACTATCTAGAATATGCAATGAGATGTTTATATGGAAGGCTATCTCACAAAAAGAATGATATGGAAAGAGATTAAAGGAGAAAATATGTCACTTACAACTTTTTGACTTAGATAAAACCTAATTTTGTTTTGACAGAGTGAGAAAAACACAAATATTTAATATCAGTAAGACAGATGCTATATAAATTGCTTTGTATTTGTTCATTATTTCATTCCATACAAAGTAAACCGGGATGTCTAAAAGACTATTGCAATTTCTGTGGCTTTTCTCTTGAAAGACAGAAAGTCCATGCGACTTAATTATTTAACTGTAAAGAAGTTCATCAAGGCTGCATTGCACGAAAGAGAAGTTGTATGCTTAAATTTAAGCACCTGCTTAAATTGTTCCACCATGTAACAAGTGACCCGAAAACGATGATGCTATTTTGATACTTTGTCAGAACACTAAGGAAGAGTTAGTTATATAAAATAACCTTGGAGGAAGTTATTTATATGCAAGTTAATTTTATTCAAAGTACATTGAAGGACAAAAAAACCTGCTAAATTACGAAACAGTAGGCTTTTATAAACTAGGAAAAATTGCAACACAAGCTTTCAGAGACTTTTATCATTCTCATAGGCCTGCTTTGCAGCTGTTCTATTTCAACTATGCCTTTTTTTTTTAGAAATGGGGGCTAGCTGTATATTCAAACTGCAGGTACAAAATAGTATGTTCTTGGATTTTTTTCGCTTCTTATTTTAATATTTTTTAACATTTGTTGAGCACTCAGCTGATGGAAAAGCCTAGTATATCTTCAAGGAAAATTAAAGCGAATGCCTAACTTGTAATTTGACATATTTGGAAAAGATATTGAAAGTCTGTATCTTCTACCTATGTGCAATATGCTCTGAAATTGAGCTTGGGAACTTCCAACGGAATCTGGAATAAGGATACAGTTCCTGCTAGGGCCTTCTATCCTTTTAGGATATAGAAAGATTTGGAATCACAGAAAGATGGTAGAATTTAGATGTCATTGCCCTGGCTGTTCTAGGAACATTTAGTCTGCCTTGTACTTGGCTGTCTAGGAGGAGACATGTCAAATTTCATTTGTTCTTCTCCATTCAAGCAGAGTAAGAATTTGTTAAGATGGAAAGATAATAACCACAACTGTAAAAGATGCCTACAAAATTTAAGGAAAGGGGAATTTGCTTGGGCGTCTAAATTGAGACTAAGTTTTAGGGGAAAAAATATTCAGTAAGGAGGTGTTTCAGGATGGACTGCTTTAATGAGGAAGCAATACTGATTGCTTCTTTCCCCATAAAGGAACAAGTACGTCATTGCTAATAAACTGACTCTTCATAATTTTTAAAGTTGCGAGATGCATTAGAGTAAAAACTGCCCAACAGATGACTTGGTTTAAGATTCCATTTTCTCTCAAAATCAGTGCAACATATTAAAACTTTAAAAAATTTTAAAAACTTTACTCTATCCAGTAAAATGGTTTGTCATGGTTTTAGTCAACCTGCATTTTATTTAAACTAGTCTCAAATGCATGCTACAGCTGAAGGAGGAAAATATTCCCCATAAGATTTTATCCTACAGAAATACAAAAACTCGTATTTTTAAAGAAACTTAGAAGTCTTTCTCCATCCATCGTACTAATGACTCATTTTCTGTACATACAAAGACAGTCAATAGAATTCTATATTATTGTCTGCAAATCCAGGTATGAAAAGATGGGAGTCTTAGTACTGTGGAGTTGCTCTGAATCTTTCCTATTAAACAGTTTTCCAAACCATTTTTGTCATGTGATGAGAAACAGTGAAGTAAGTCAACATTTCTATAATACACAGCCTGAATAATAATATACATTAAACATACAGTAAGAAGAAAGTTTACAATGATTTTCAATCTATGTTCTCAGTGTCATATGCATTGTTCACTTACTAGATGATTCATCCTAATAATATTTACATTCGGCATTACTTGAGTGTTCAGTGTCTTCAACTACAGAATTATCTTCTCTGTAACCAAGCAAAAACTACAAATACAATTCTTCATTTTTATATTTGTATCTTCAAATATGTATGTGTCTTGATCATGTGAATGTCAAGTGTTATTAGCCATTTCACCATAGTCAAGAGTAGGAGAATATGAGTTCTTAAAATCAACACACAGATAATCTGTTTATTCTGTTCAACCAGATTCAATAACAGAGAATTGGGTATTGAAATCTTAGTGCAATGAAATGAATAGCTGACTACCAAAGCATTATTTTTCTTAGATATCAAATATATGCGCATCTGAAATCTGCATTGGGATTTGTGTGGTGGAGTTTTAAAAGGGAGGAAGGTGCTACATGGGTGACTTCTGTAAGAAGCTTCTATAAGTTCCCCTGGTTCGAAGTCAGACGTGCCTCTGGCCAAGGCCAAGCCAATCACTGCCTCTGTGGTAATATATTTAAGAGCGAAAAAACTTGCTGGGTAGATTATTTTTTTTGTTTTTGGAGTGGAGGAGTGGGACATGAGAAAGAAACAACTATGTGGACACCAAGTTCAGTGAGGAAGGAGGGAAGGAGGTGCTCCAGAGCAGAGGATTTCCCTACAGCCCATAGTGTGATGACAGGCTGAGCTTCTGCAGGCCATGGAGATTAACAGTGGAGCAGATATCCACCTGCAGCCTGTGGAGGACTCCACATTGGAGCAGATGACTGTGTCCAAAGAAGGCTGTGACTTAAGTGAAGACCACATTGGAGCAATGTGTAACTGGGAGGACTACACCCTGCGGAAGGGAGCCACACTGGAGAAGTTCATGAAGAACTGCAGACCATGGAAAGGACTCATGTTGCAGAATTTCATGGACTATCCCATGAGAGAGACTTCAGGCTCGAGCAGGGGAAGAGTGTGAAGAGTTCTTACCCTGAGGAGAAGGAAGCAGCAGAGACAACATGTGATGAAACGGTCACAACACCCACTCCTCATCTTTCTGCACCAGTAGTGGGGAGGAGTCAGGGAAAACTGGGAGCAAAGCTGAACCTAGAAAGAAAGGAGGAGTGAGGGGAAAATGCTTTTAATATGCAGTTGTATTTCTCATTGCACTACTCTGATTTAATTGGTAAATTTGTATTGTTCAAATTTATTAGATAATTTTTCCTCAAGTGATGTCTGGGTTTGACCCATGATCAGAATGATCCCTCTGCATCTTTGTCTCAACCCTCAAGCCTACTGTTATATTTTCTCCTCCTCATCCCACCTACAGAGAGAAGTGAACAAGCAGCTATGTGGTTAGTTATTGGTTGGACCTGAAACATGACAAGACTTTCATTTAAAAGAAAAAGTGTTTTTGAATTGTGTCCCACTAGAACTTTTCACATATGAATATCTAAATCTGCCATTGAAAAGAATGCTGAGCTGATTTTTTTAACTTGTGAACATCCACAGCAAAATGCTACCTTGAAGTGACGTAAAAAATATCCAAGGCCACTACCTTTTGGTGGAAGGTCACTAGTTAATCTACCCACATTAACACAGGGTGCAATTGAGTTTCCAACAGACACAGATCCTTGCACAAATACATTACTTACCAAGATGTCATCAATAATGAAATCTAGACAGGGGATGAAAGCCTCCAAATTAGTAGTGTCTCTTAGGACTTTAAACCTACTATTTTTACAGCCTCCCTCCAGGAGCAATTCTTGCCTTCTGTAATCAGCACCAGAACTATTCACTCACTCCCTGCTAAGCTTTTATCTCCGTGAAGTGAAGGTGACAATGAAACACTCTCCTGCAAGGTCCTCCTGGCAGCATTCCCACAATGCCTGCTGGACTATTTTGATCCCATTCCATATGTCTGCAATTTAAGCAGTGCTACAGCTGCCTGTCTGAATTGTATCGTATCACACTGCAGGGCACAAGTCTGTGGTACCTAAGTTTCGAAGTAATCTTCTCAGCCTATTTCAATTTTCACATTAAAGAGAAAGCTGCCTGGAACCTGACGATTACAGGTTTGTAAGGACAGGATCGAACAGAGGAAGATGCTAGCAGGGAATGAAGAGTAAGAACATTATTCTGCAGATGTAGCCGGTTTTCTCTTCTCCTTTGAATGAATTCAGCCGTCTGCAGCAACACCGATGTAAGCATGGCCTTGCAGTTACATATTACTGCAGATACATTTGAGTAAATTTCTTACGTGTGACTGTGCCCAGGAAAGCAATATATGAGAGAGCTGGTTTTATCATTATCAATTGTAGCTCTGGATTAGTAGTTGCAGGGACTGAAGAGTTAAGAATATCTTTGCACTGTATAGTGATACATACATGATAATTTACTTCAGCAATAACACTATCAATTATTCTGTCTGATGATTAAACACTATAAACACTGAAGAATCAATTTCTTTTTTTCAGGACAATTCACTTTCATAAACAGACACTAACTGCTCTTTTTTTTCCCCTGAAATTTTTCAGATGCTCTTAGCTCACGTCACATCAGCATTTTAGTAAAATTAGTGATGATTAATACCATAAATGATAGTCCTTTAACAGTGAAACTCTCTGTCATGTCAGCATACTAGTTAGTGAAGATCTATGTTTGTTTACATGTTGGTTTTCTATTCAGAGAGAAAAAAGTTGCCTGGAGACAGAACACACAACCCTCAAAAATGTTAACAGAATTGTATTTGATAAATAAATAGACTATACATTAAAATACTACATTTCATCTGGAAACAACTGACACTTACATACTTATTAATGTTTCTAAAAAATTAAACATAATAATAACATAATAAACATTCTTTTCAATGACTTAAAGAGTACATAGGTTTTTAAATTATTTTTCATCACTGATTGTGGGACTACAGCAGGGAGGACAAGATCCTTGGTAGGCATTTTGTGTTCTTTTCCTAGTTCTTGGTATCATCTGTACAGGTATCAATAAGAACTTGTTTTCTCCTATTTTCTTCCTCCAGTAGATGGTTAGTAGAAAGAACATAGATCACAGAGACTTGGGTTTAATGTTATCCAAGGTCGTTATTCTGCCTGCACTGCCAGTGATGAGGACTGAAATATTTTCTGTCCCCTTTCTTTCCACTAAGAGAACAGAAGGAGAAACACAAGAGGAATCATGCCTGGACAAATTACTGGGACAAATTATTGGATCACAATTAAGGATCAGGTTCTGACATCCTTCCTATTCCATTCTCCTCTTTCCTACTTCATTCATCATCAATATCACCATAATACCTAAAAATCTATCTCTGGTAGATTAAATAATACAATTAACGTCTCTCAGGTATTCTCTTTCTCTTTTCAAGACCATGAATAGTGGGACATCAGTGTGTTATACTTTGGGATCTTTTACAATGCATGTTTCTATAACCATCTATGTAACTACATATATACTTATACATGGACATACACAACCACTATGAATTACAGAAGACCATGTCAAAGGAAATGAAGTGGAATAAAAGAAAAAATCACTCTGTGATGGACCTTAGTCTCCAGATGAGGGTTTTCTACCACTAGAGGCTCTTGAGAAGGCTGTCTTTGCTGTACAAAGCAAATTTAACATTATTGGAAGTCTGTATTTTATATATTTTTAGTACTTAGATAAGCTAGAACTAGAACGTTAAATGTCTTGAGTAGCACTCTCTGGGTTCAGTAATAGCCAGAATTTCCAAGCTTCATGCCTAGATGGATCAACAAATTTCAATGGCCAAGTAAGGCAATGGTAGCTTTGACTGAGTCATAATCTTTCAGGGTGAATCAAATTTTCCTAACCTGCTGAAGTCTATACAAAGCATTGTTTTTGTACATTATTTCTGGCCTCTATATGGAAGAGAAACATCAGTGAGGAACCCAGGACATTTCCAACATATGACTTAAAAGAGGCGAACTGAGTACATCTCCAAACAAAGGAAATAATCCTAAAGTTACAAATCTGTCAAATGTTCTTCTCCACCCTCTCCACTCCTTTAACTTATGGCTACATAAGGAAAAGCATATTATTCGCTGTGATAGCTCATTGACTTTTTGGCCTCAGTGACAAATGTGGAATATAAATCAGTATCAGAGAGAAAAATAACAGTTAGACAGCCATGAAAGGACCCACCTAATTTCTTGATTAAGTCTACACACTTAACATATGTGAAGAAAAACAAACTTCATTTATGCAGTGAAATTGCTGGTGGAAAACAGTGACTGGAAATTTTTTCAATGTGTCTGCAGCTCTGGCAGCCAACCTGAGAAGGCTGCAGAGCCATGCTGCACTCTTCACAGCTGTCCAGCAACTGACTATACACTTGAGCCCAGAGGGTAACTACATATCACCATGTCCCCAGGGCTAGGACCTGATGACAGTCTACTTGAGCAAAGAAACCACTAAATGGCTTTATTCCAAAATTCACTTATGATTTTCAGGTGTAACATCTAAAGTTAGTGGGTATTGTCTCCATCTATCACCAGTTATCACTACAAACTCTTTAATGAAGAATCGTTTTTGTGATTTTTGCAAAAATTGTTTAGCTTATGGATAGTGTAACTGGAAAGTACAACCAGTGTCAAAAGCATCTGAAAAAAATAGATGTTCTTTATGAGTTAAGAAAATCTGAAGAATGGTGAGTGAAAGTCTTAAGGTGTCAATATTTAAGATACATAGCTGTAATGTGACTTTATTGGGATCCAGATACTACATAACTACAAGAATTAGTACCTCAGTATTACGAATGTCAGCCAAAACTAAATGGACTTCTGCCAATGCTCCAGTTTTGATATGATAAAGTATTGTTTAGCCATAAGATACAGGAAGTCAAAATTATAAGACAGAAAAATAAACAGTATTTTTTTTAGTATCTTTGATTACTGCAAATTTGCCATGTACCCCACATTCAAATATACTTCTCCTAGGTTGTTTGACAAAGCAAGGAATACATGGTTACTTGAAACCTTCGTTGGCCTAACACTTCATCGCTTTCACTTTTATAACATCTATAAACTCCTGTCTAAGCAGGTTTGGATGTGGTGCTAATTGTTGAAATTTATATTCAATATTTTTTATATAAATATATAAAAGTAATATATAAATAGCACTCATTATTTATAAAGGTTAGTTCAATTTTTTTTATTCTTTTTTTTTTTTAAATCAAAATTAGGTCTTGAGAACCTGAACTTTAGGAAAAAAAGGGAAGATGTGGCTTTGAAACATTCGGTATTGGCAAGGGTAAGTTTATGATTTTTTTAAAGAAAGCTAGAAACACAGAGTAAACAAATAATGGTAACGAATATTTTTTATGAACGAACTCACCAGTATTTGAAAATCAGGATTTATACACTAGTAGTTAAAAACTCTGATAATCCACACATGTATGCATCCACATACATATTGAATTAAATGTACTTAAATGTATTAAGAAGTTTAATTATTTTACTTCTACTAATATTTCATTTTCCTTAGGCAATCTTGTTTCTTACTCTGATAAAACTTCAGCAATTCTGTATGCCCAGTTTCTAGGTTAAAGGAGATTGCACTTTTCTTAAAGGTCTGCAGACTTTTATTAGAAAAAGAATTACAGGAAGAAGGAAGAACATATCAAAGTCATGGTGACTTTTCAGTTGTGTAACATTCTGGATCAGATATACCAGTGTGTCTTAAAAAACAAGTTCATAATGATTTTGCAGATCAACTGTTAAAATATGAAGGCATGAGTCCTATTTTAATTTGAAGTAAACTAACTTGAAGAACAAAGTTGCAAGTTTTGCTGGATCAGATGGACAACTACGGATATTTTTCAAGCTTACTACTTACAGGAGACATGAGAATCTGGTTTTCGGTGGTAAATACATATAATCTCATTTGTCAGAGCACAGCTGCCTCTCTTCTTACTGAGAAGTTTAGACTGGAGGTGATATCTCATGCAAATTGACAGCTATGGGTTGTGGGGTTACTTGCACTTTATTAAGTAGTTAGGATTTGAAAGTACTCCTGAAAGCTTCTAAAGAAATGCCCTGCCTAAGCAGCATAAATGGTTATATATAAATAAATCTTCAAGCAAAAGTTCTATGTACTTTGCATTAGGATGAAGCTGCATGTTACACGTTTTTGTCACTTGCTCTTTGAGAATTTTCCCTACCTAAGGGGATTTAAATTTGCAAATGACGGCCACATTTTTGTAAGACCTTTGAAGCAACTATTGTCATTAGTTGTGCATTATGTAACAAGAAGCATGTCACTGTTATCTAGGAAATAAGACTGTATAAAATAAGAATACATAGAAACTATTTTATCAGTAACAGCTTATTGATTCCAATGTAGTCTATGAGCTAAGGATATTAAAATATGAAAAAAAATTTTCAAAGATAAAGAGAAATTCAAATTTCTTCTTCAGTAATTATAAAATGAATGCCTGGTTCTGAGCAACAATGGGGAGAAGGGGACTTTGATGAAGACATCACAGACAGAAGAGCCACTGATGAAAAAAGTTCTCTCTGTGATCTATGTGATCCTCAGTCAAGAAATAGGAGAAAAAGTCTCTCAAACAGCAACAGCCCAAGGAGGCTCAAATTGATTCACGTGCCTTCCAATGGAGACTGAATTAAAAGGAAAAAAACCCGAACCACCAAACAAAAACTGACCGGACAAACACAGAACATTTTGTCAAAGACATAGGTACTTAGCTCTCCTAAGATGAGACTAGCTGACAAATCTTGTGGGTATTGAGGTGGTGGCCTTATTTTTTGATGTGGTAATGGCTTTGTTTGTTTGTTCTTATTTTTAGAAAATGCACAATGTCATGATAAATAAAACAAATCTCACCTAATTTTCTCTGGAAAGTTGATTGGTTAAAAATTACATGACCATTAATCTAAAGATAATCAAGTATGTTTTACTGGTATTCTTAGCAGCATTTTGTCTATTGAAAGTGACAGTATAATTCCACGGATGATAGAAAAAGCAACATATCTCAATTTTACTTCTGCCTTGTTAACCAGTTAAGATTTTTTTTTTTTCCTGATTAAACAATATTGATGAATATTTTGATACCTAGGAAGAAATGCGTGTGCATTGGTGAATAAGAAAACTATTGACTTTGAATACTTCTCTGTTTACCAGGTCAGATTTTAGCACACATGAAATAGTCAAACTATTAGCTTATTATCCTAGCGTAGCCTATAAATATCAATATTGTGATTCTCTGTGAAGGTGGTGGCAGTCATGTAGCACTACAACTGAGAATGGAATATCTGAATTCATCCAGACATTATGATGTCTGAAAAGGCATCGTAATGAAAAGCTTCTACTTTCCTTCCTAGTTCAATCTGGCAGCAAACTATAACCATCAACTAGGCCAGTCATGCCTACCAAAACATTTCTTTATGTTTTCCACTTCACACTTCTAATCCATACTCACGCTTCTAATCCATTGGTCACTTTCAGTTGCTTTCCGTTAGAGACCTGATGTATCTTTTGCATCAGTTTTGTATTGATGCAGACAATTTATCTGCTTGATCCGGTTCTCTTGTATTTTATCAGTTCAATTATCTTCAGTTTTCCTTTAGGATTATAACCTTTCTTTTCATCTGCTGCTACTCTACACACATTTTAAGGAATAGAGTTGCTATTTACAGGAGCTGGGAAAATAAAAACTTTTAGTTGCAGTTAACACAGACTTATGCATTTGTACTGAACATTATGGACACATCTTTTCTATTTTCAAGTATAAGAAATTAAAAGACTGTGACAATATTCACTAGATCATTAGAGAAACACAGCAGGAGCAAAAAAAAGGCAGAATATAATAGAGATTAGGATAAAGTGGTGACAGCTTCTCAAGACCCACAGACCCATTCTTACAATTTCCTACAGAATATTTATTTCCTCTGGCCTGTTATTACACTGAGAAGGAAATAAAAAAGTAAGCACACATTGCCTGCTGAAGCTGATATGGTGCTGAATGTGTTCACCGATTCACAGAATGGTAGGGGCTGGAAGTGACCTCTGAAGATTATTGAGTCCAACCCCCCTACTAGAGTAGGATCACCTCAAGCAGATCACACAGGACATGTTCAGGTTGGTTTTGAAAGTTTCCAGAGACAGAGACTCCACTACCTCCCTAGGCAGTCTGTTCCAGTGCTCTGATCTGCAGGTAACAGATTTCATGAGCAATCTTTGAAATCTTTATAGGACACTTTAGAATTTTGCTTCAAATCAGAATGCAACCTAGATCATATATCATTTAGGAATAAACTCTCAGCCAGTAAGTGGTGAGACAATTAAAACAGTAAAAATTATTATTACTTCAGCATGTTGCCTGATTATTTTTCTTGTCAGCCCAAAATGGTCCGTATAAAGGCAAATACATTCAGAATTGATGATTTTTTTCTTAATCAACAGACAGGCCTTGAAGTGTCAACTGTACGCAAATGCATCAAGGATTTCCATCATCAAAACAGACTGTCGGAACTATAATAAAATGCAAATAATAAAACTAGGAAACAATATGCTGTACATGTCACATATTGAAAGATCTACAGTTGCTCCAAGACAAACATGTTCAGATCATGACACAGTGGCTTGGACAATTTCCATACTAAGTGGAAAATAAAAGCAAAATGAAGGTAAGATTTTTGGGAGGCTCGCTACCACTGCTACATACTACAATAAAATTGAACCCACTAAGTTCTTCTTCTGCCTATGGAGTTTTGTTGATCTGATGCTGATCATTTTGTGACATGAAAACAAACAAACAAACAAACCAAAACTATTGTGGTTTATATTTCTATGGTTTTCTAAACTAAATATTTAGACTCAATAATACTCAGAAGCCTAAAGACAGGATTTTAAATACCTTAGTAGATGTGAAATATCTACATGGGTCTGACAGATAAGAAACAAGACTTAAAAGAGATTTCTACACTTCTGGGATGGCAACTGAAAGCCAGACAGGAGAACCTGGGGGCCTAAAATGTCACTAGAGTTATTTTTTTCTACATCACCTAAGTAATTTTCTTTAAGATGCTTTCTTTCCTGGTTCATTTGGAATGGAAAAACTAAACTTTAAAAAATAAGGTGAGCGTGTAAAGTAGTCAGCTTGCATTTCTGTATGTCCTGGGGCAAGATATTCATATTAACATGACTTAATAATGAGAGCTTCAGATCTTAGACTATGTCACAGACTATTTATATCAAGTTAAATATCCAAGCTAGTAAATCGAGCACTTGATTTGGTGTAGACTCAAATATGCACTCCATTTTACACAACTTTGTGAAATGTGTCAAATGATGCACTCAATTTAATTGCAAAAATGTTGCTAGGACAAGTTCTAGGGTTTTAATCTCACTTTATTATAGCTTCATTTATTTCTTTTTTAATAATTTGAGTTGTTTAGAACAAGAGCTTTACTTAGCTCAAAAGAATGTGCTATGTTTTGAGACTGAGTCAAAGAATCATAACATATTTGAAAATAGTAGTTGGATGGTCCCTATGAATGCGTGTCATTCTGAGGTAAGCTGGAGCTGTATCATGACTCAACTTACAATGTTATGCAGAATACTTCATTCCTCAAGTGTAGGTTTGTTCTCTGTATTGGGAATAAGTCTGTGTCTGAGACCTTAAACATGCCATATGTGCTAGACAGAATGGAAGCAAGTTGCTTCCTCCTCTAGCACCATAAGCATTTTCAGGTGTCCCTGCAGTCCTGGCGGCAGTGCAGCCCCATATGATTTGAAGGGAAATGTACAGTTTAATCGCTGATGAATGTCACGTTTGAAATTTAAAGGGTAAATTATGGAGCTTTGCAAATCTGTATGTCAAATTTCCTAAAACATGATATAACATTTGTTAAAATTATTTCAGACAGTAAATACCTCCTGTGAAACAAAGCTACTGCCCTGAGGCTAAAGTAATTTATTGAATGACTTCCTTTAAAAATGCTGCAAGATCATCTTTCCTTTTATCATTTTAGTATTCAGCCCTTCCACCTTTGGATGCGCAAGACATTATATGCTTTGTCCTATACAGAACAGCAGATATCTTCTCAAGGGTGTAACCTGTAGGAGTATTCAGCCTCTTTTACAACTTGCCCTTTGCTTCTTTCTCAAAGAAACTCTTTCGCTTTTTCCGTCTCTACAAGACAATATGTATAGAATTCAAGCGTGAAGCTAGAACCATCACAAGGTAGTTCAACTTATGAAGTAGTAGTTCTCACCTTTCATAGAAACCTGTTGAAGATTATAATTTCAAAGCTCCTAAGTAACTTAGAAAACATATGCCAATGACCTGACAAAGAAATGTAGGGTATTTGGAGCAGAGTGTCTATGTGTTTTAGAGAGAAAACCATGAAAATTCATACATCCACACATCAGATGCAAGGTCTCTTCCAACCTAGACTGTTCCATATATGTATTCATAGACAGATATATATTTATATGTATATATAAATATCCTCCAATATACAGTACCTCAATTAATATTTTATAGTTACTATGTCTTAATTGTATGATTACACAATAATAATTCTATTTTCCTTTTATAATTTCTAACAGGATAGCTAGTAAATATTCCTGCGTCATTAATATTCTAAACACTTCGTTTTCAATTCCTTCAGAAAATTATATTTAGCTTCCTAAGTTACTAAGGAGCTTCTGCAGTTCTTTTAAGAGAAGACAAAAATTAAGTCTAACTGATCAATATGATCTGAGAACTAGGATCACTATATTCACTTTGTTTTCCCACTAGCCCCTCAGCACAGTATTTGTAACAAAGCTTTTTCTGATGTTGTCATACTCCCTTGCTAGTGAATCTATAAAAGGAGCAATTACTGTATAGTCCCCATAATGCATTTTTATTTGGAAATCGGTGAGGCTGCTGGAGAGAAGCTTCTCACATGCAGGGTATGAAGGAATAGAGAGAAGTTATTACTTACTAGATTAAGACTGAAATTCCAAAAACATATGGTTTGTTGCTCCAGCCTCATCATCTCACTAGAAACATTACTGTTCTGCTCAATCCTTTTTCCTATTCCTTCTCAATGCTCAGCTTCTTCCCTCATTGCCTCTGCTTACTATGTATGGGCTAGACACAACCTTGCCATAATTGTAAGTAACATACAGTCATTACAAGTATGAATTGTACTATAGGATGTCTCTCCTGTTTGTAGGAATTGGATGCCTGCCTTTATTCCTTTTCTAAAAACATCACTGACAACAATCACGTCTCTCATTATGAGTGAGCCTGATGTAATTGTCGAATGTCCTCTTCCATAACACTCGAAAACAAAAATGCCTGGCTGCTGGAGGCTGTGGAGAAGCCCTTACACATGGTGAGATCAAGGTAGGCAGCGCGAGGCTGCATTGCAGTTACTGCAGGACTCCTCAGAGTTTATACCAGATCAAGCTAAAAGGTGCCCATTCTCATGGAAAGACACATGCTCAGGGGTCTTACCTTTGTCCTCCAATCCTATTTTCCTCTCCACTGTCCTGCCAAAAAGAATCCTTGTCAGTGTTAACACTCAGCTGAATTGTACCTTCCAATCTGCAGAGAACAGCTCTTACTGGGAGCACTGTGGGAGCAAAGTGTGAGAAAAGTGGAACGCCCTGTGTATGTTAAATTTCTATGATGATAGTACTGACCTCTTCCCCAGACTTCATTTGCCACTGAAGATATGTCATTAAATGTTCCCATTATTTTGACTTCATTCTTACTAGGGTAAAACTAACCATATCCTAGAGGTGCCTCCTTTTCTCCTTCTTTATTAAAGTAGAATAACTAGCACAAAGTCAGATACCTGACTATTAGATGTGTAATGTTAGACAAGATGAACATCGTTACTAACAACAACAAAAGACTGGAGATCACAATCTAACTGCAAGGAGATAATGTCTTTTGCTATATACACAGGCAGTATCAGAAGCATTTTACTTTGAAAATGTTAGTGGCTGATGAGAAATTTGAGTGATTTATGTTCAACAGCCTGTTCCTTACTTCAGATCTTAGTTCACAGATCTCTTCCTGTGATCTCAGTGAAGCTTTTAATTGTACCAAGCATGATCAAAAGCCTTTCAGTGAAATTGTGGCATTCACTCTCCTTTTTCACATGCTATGTCCACCCACCTTATTTTTTGTAGAGTTGTGGAACTCTGCAACTCCCTACCTTGCAAGTGATCAAACATGGGAGACTTCTCTGTAGTTATCAGAACAGTGCTTTACCTTTTGCAGAATTACTCTTTAATTAATGGCTCCAAGATCTAGATTTTTGAGCCACAACATTTTTTAATCTTCTGTCATCTTTCTTGTATCAAACACTGTCTGGTACCCTATCATAATGTAGTTTCAATTTAACCTCATATTTACAATTTTTTTTAGCTGTTACAATTAGTTTTTCTATTGTCTTTCCCCAAATATATGAGAGATATAAATGAAGTGCAGGTAAAAAAATATTAGTGCTTTATTTCATTCTTCAATATCTTTACTAGATTTCCTTAATCTTTCCTCATTATTTGACACAGAGAAACAAAATCTTAGAGTGAAAAAAAATAAGAGAAGGAAAAGACCGGCATTATCTTTGTTTCACTGAGACAGATAATGGTCGTTAAGAAGAAAGAATAAGGATTGTCAAGTTGACACACCATCTTTTAAATTTGTGTGAAAAACTATATTTGTCTTTATGCTTGCCTAATGGGCTGGAACATCATTTCCCCTTCCTCTGAGAATCAAAAAAATTCTCCCTATAAAGCCTTACATTTTTTTTTTTTTTCCCTTCTGAATTATTTATGAAGCATTTTTCACAATTTATGTAAAGGATGTGAAAATACAGGGGATGACTCTGTGGGGTACAGTAGTTTTGAAATACCCAAGTCCCTAAAACCAACAGCTCTTGTACAACATAGTTCTATAGCGGCACAAATAGAGGAGGCTTTGGAGAAAGGTTTCTGACAAAGTTGTCTCTGCTGCTGATGGCATTGAACATCCCGGAACAGTCTGCATAAAATGAAGGACTGTTTTTGTGCCAGTAGCCTCTCTTCCTAGCACTATGAGGCATGAAGTGTTAACAAGAGTTTTTCCCAAACACTATTTTTGATAGCAACAGTATGAATCCACAGTGCAAATATCCAGTCAGTTATTCTTTCCATACCAACACAGGTATATATGCTGTTCTATGAAAAAAAAAAAAAAAAAAGGAAAATATATTCTGTTCATCCTAAGTGAGGCACACAGAAATTTTCTTTCACTGTATATCCAGTTAAATGCTGGTAACAAGCTAAGCAGAGTTACATAAGGCTTTAAGCTAAAGAGCGGCTCTCTTCACTGCTCTGTTTAAAGATCTTGAATATTTCACTCCAAGATTCAGCAACCCCTCAACTTTATGATACAGTACATTAGAAAACTTGAATCTCTTTTCTTGTGTTTGTCTAAAAGTTAAATAAATATACTTTTCACCCTGATTCCCACATTTCAGATTTATCCATAATTCATATTAAAATCCACATTCCCTTAAAAGTAATTTGTTGAAATAACAGCCTATGGGAATCAAAGGAATGAAGCATAACAAGTCACAATTTTTCTCTGCTTTGCTCATGTTTGTACTAATGGAAATGAACTCAAGAAGCATGTGTGTTTTTATCTTGTTCATTAAGGAAAATCACTTCATTATACAATCTGCATTTTCTCTTCTGTGTTTTTGAATGGTGCCTCTATGCTTTGTTATCCTCCAAAGTGACAGCATCTGTATGTGAAATACTAAGCCAGTCTTTTTGTTGCTGCATGTAGGGACAACTTCAGTAATATCAAGATTTCACTGGTAATTAATTTCACCCATTGATGACTCATTATGTAAATAATTCATATTAACATGCAATACCAGAGTAACTTCAAAAAGTTTAAAGACTGAATTGTAGCAGGAAACTAACTAACTCCATGAGCATGAAGATGATCAGAGGGCTGGAATGCCTCTTCTACAAGGGGGTTGTTCAACCTGGAGAAGAGAAGGCTCCAAGGAGACCTTATTGCAGCTTTCCAGTATCTGAGGGTGCCTACAAGAAAGCTGGTGAGGGACTTTTTACAAGCAATTTCAGTGACAGGACAAGGGCTAATGGCTTCAAACTGGAAGAGGGTAGATTTAGATTAGAAATTAGGCAGTTCTTCACTCTGAGGGTGGTGAGACATTAGAACATGTTGCCCAGGGAAACTGTGGATGCTCCATCACAGATTATTCAAGACCAGACTGAAGGGCGCCTTGTGCAACCTCGTCTAGTGGGAAGTGTCCCTGTCCATGGCAGGGAAGTTAGAACTCGATGACCTTTAAAGGTTCCTTCCTACTCAAACTATTCTATGATTCTGTTCCTATATCCTAAATTTTAGATACAGCCTAAACATGTGATATCTTTAAAGCTCCACAGCTCATTGCAAATTAAAACCAAAAATCTGCATTGGAAACACTAATAGAATGTGTTGCTCTAAAAGGGAAGGTAACTTTAGCCATACTATACAAAGAGCTAATGTTATAGATTATATCATTCAGGTCAAATTCTCATTTATATGAATGTTCTTATACTTTTTTTTTTTTTTTTTTAATTTTATAGGAGTCTTAAAGCAGAAATCATCCCATGCTGAGACTTCCTTTTTACCTGAAGAATGCAAAGGGATGTCAGCGCAAATAAGAGTAAGGTCTTATTCCATATGCAGACTACCAGGTAATTAACAGGCTATTCTCAATATTGAAAATAGATTCAGTTATGTCCAGCTTTGCTGGGTCCGTCGTTCCTGCCTACTAACACCTTGCTATGTGCAATTCTGGTTTGTGAAACTTAGAACAGAGTAATTGCACTCTCACTCATTAGAAGGCTCTATCATTTCTGCATCAGACTTGATCACTACAGAGATATTTCTCTCCTACTTTCAGCTAACTGTCGTCACCTACATGAGACTGAAGTTGTTTATCCCGAGCATGCTTAATTAGGGTAGGATCAAAGGGGTAGGCAAAATAACCTCCCACATGTCATTTAACAATTTTACAGGATGTATCCTGAGTCCTAAAGACTAGCTTGTCAGCTCTTCTTGCTGATGGCAATCAAGATTTTTCTGGATTTCATTTTTGACTGAATCAGAGACTGTAACAGCAGTGAGGGGGTGAATCTGCCCCAAGAAGTAATCTAAAGACTCTGGGTCACAGCACAGGCAAGCTGCATTTGCAGTCCAAAAAAGCCATGCTGTTGTAAAGCGTGTGTGCAGATTTCAGGCTGGGCCCAGAGTTCCGTCACAAAAAAAGCAACAATAACAAAAAAAGGCCATCAGAACTGGCTAAATATAAAGGTTTTAAGAGATATACATGTTAACATATATGGCTTTCCTGAATGGCACATCAAGGCCAGTATTTCTGTTTAAGCTAGGATGTGTATTTCAGAAAGACATCTAATCTTTATCACTTATCAAGCATCTAGGTAACTTATTCTGTTGGTTAGTGACAATTCACTGTAAAAATGCATGTTTCATTTCTAGTCTCAATTGACCTATGCTCTATATTCATGTGCTAGGTCTCTAATGTCTGACAGATTAAACTTCCCTCCAGTGTTGGAAATACCTGCATTTACAGACCATGATTGGGTCACTTCTTAAACTTCATTTTGTTAAGTTCAGTTGATTGAACTGTTTTAGTATCTCACTGTAAAGCCTTTTCTTCAGAACTTCCATCATTCTTGTAGTTCCTCATAAAGCCATTTCCAATATGTCAACGCTACTTTAAAATGAGTTTGTAAAACAGAACACAGTACATCTCACTAATATGATAGAGAAACAAAAATAGCTCCGTACTTCCATTTTTTATTTCTCTGTCTATTTATCTAAGAATCACATTTTATTTCTGAGCCACTGCTTCATATCATGCGCTGAGTAAAATCTAGTGCCCTATATTGATTTCTACTGCCTAGAGGATGCTTTGGGCCAAAATCCATGCTGAATATAACCACATTTCACCACTGCAGAATACTTCAAAACATTCAGCAGTCAGTCTAAGTACATAACACCTTTTACAGACATAACCTCTTTTACAGATCATTGCCTGAACAACTAGAAGGAATATTTACCATATGACTATACCAGTAATTATTTTTAAATGATAAATAGATTTAAAGTATTAAAAACTTTCTTAGGATATAGAGTGTATAGCTTTCAAAAATATGACCCCAAAAAAATAGAAAAATCAGGGAGACTAATACTGCTGTTTTCATTATGAAAGTATTATCTGACTTCTTTGTATCGTATTCAGCTACCTAGTAACTCAGTGTTATTGAACACTCAGTTGACTGATCTGTGGGTGACTTAATGAGTCAGATTTATCTCGCGACAATGTTAATTAAAATATGATTAATAACCATTGCCATGCTGTCATAAAGATACAGAGACAGTCTCATTGTCCCAGTTCTGTGAAATGTAACCATCTTTTTTTCCTATAAGTATGCAGTGATCGGGCAAGACATTTCTTTATATCACAAAGAAATTTGCACTACCTCCCATGCTATCTTGACATTTGTCATCAGAAAATATTTTTTTTTTTTTTTTTTTTTTTTTTCATTTGATACATAGTTGGAGAGATCACTGGGTGCTGTATGGTGATACAATTCAGCTACTTAAGTTGTCGAGCTGGAGTACTGTCTGCCCTAGTGCTTTGCCTGGCAAAGCTCTGTCCTTTGCAGGCAAGGAACAGTCATTATCTTCACAAAGTTAATGCTAAGGAGTTGGCACCTCAGAAAGGCAGTGTCGTGCAGTGACACCCAATCTAGCTCTGAGTTAGTTCAAGAATTAAGGGCCAATACAGGTGCTACACTTGCAAGTGTGGGAGGCATGATTTGCCACACTGCTGCAACGAGACTGCATCTGAGCTAACTTAAAGCTGGAACAGGCATGTCTACTACGGTCTTCATTGTAGGCATATTCCAATGACTTATTTTATTTCTTGATCCAGATTAGAGTCAAGACTACACAGGAGCTAGAAGTTTCTAACTTTGTTATCTGAATCATAGAATCATAGAGTCACAGAACGGTAGGGGTTGGAAGGGACTTTTGGAGATCATCAAGTCCAATACCCCTGTCAAAACAGGTTCACCTAGAGCAGTTTGCATAGGAATGCATCCAGGTGCATTTTGAAAGTCTCCAGAGAAGAAGACTCCACAACTTCTGAGCAGTCTGTTCCAGTGCTCTGTCATCCTCCCAGTAAAGAAGCTTTTCCTCATGTTGAGGTAGAACTTCCTGTATTCCAGTTTGTGTCCATTGTCCTTTGTCCTGTCACAGGGCATCACTGAAGAGAGTCTGGCCCCATCCTCTTGACACCTGCTCTTTAGATATTTGTAAAAATTTGTAAAAACCCCTCTCAGCCTTCTCTTCTCCAGGCTAAACAGCCCCAGGTCTCTCAGCCTTTTCTCATAAGAGAGAGATTCCAGTGCCCTATCATCCTTGTAGACTTCCACTGGACTCTGCAGTAGTTCTCTGAATGAAATACAAAGGAAGAGAAAGGTAAGCAAAATCAAATTGCAGCATACTGCACTGTGATGACAGGATCTTGGAATTTCTTTTAAATGTATCCTTTCTTACTATATATTTATAGTATCTTTTTTGTTGAGCTTGAGTTAGTAATACTGCCCCATGGTGAAAAATATAAACAAAAGTATGTTTGCTTTTCCATCACTCACATCCTCCATTTGAGTCTGAACACAATTTATTAAAGTTCTTATTTTTCTGCTGATAGCTTTGGTACCAAGGGAAAATAATATTTTTTTTCATATCAATTCATGCTTTATTGTCTCTTATTTTTAAGTTTCTTTCACAATGATAATTTACAGGCTTCTCTCTACATTTTTGTGAGACACAGATTGATTTGTTTGCATTCAGAAACAAAAGCATAAGTAGACTGTGTTTCCAGATAAAAAAAACTATCAGCAACACAAAAGACAATAAATTGACAGATTACCTAAAAGTCACTAACATTAGAGCAACAAAAAAGCATTATGTTTCAGATTCTCTACCATGTCAGATAGCAATATTTGCCTGAATGTCTGTAGCCAACAGGAGCAATAAAACATGTAGTACAGTTTTCGTTTTCTTAATATTCAGAGCAAATGATAAATCATGGAGGTAATGTCAGCCAGAGTGACAAGTAGCCACAAGAATTCTAATTCTTTATTTGCCACAGCTCCATAGTCTCTTAACCACGGTTTGACTGCATCTGCCCTTTGCATGAATACACTTGCATGTCATTTTACCGCTTTCAAGGACAAAGAATCACCACAGACCATTGCAACGCATGTTTATCACAGGCACTTCAGACCTCTCTGAGGAGGAAAAGAATCTTAAAGGCAAACAATTGCTTCACATGAAATCCAGAAAAACCATTGCATCTTACAGATAAAACAGGACATTGATTTCATGCAAATACCACTTATGATGCCAGATTTGAACTCATTCATCCCTTGTTCCAATTACACTGACAACAGTAGCACTATAGAGAGAAAACAGGGAGAGGAATTTGACATGCAGAGAATTACTGAAATGACACTGCAGAACTATGGAGTTACAAATATTATATTCTTACTATTTCACACTGCTTGCTAGCATTCCTGCTGATTTATCTTTCATGATATTTGTAATAGAAGGAACATATCTGTAATTGTACTAATCACATATGAAGAGGTTCCAGAAAAAGAACAATTTATTGCAGACTACTTCAAATTCCTGTCCTTAGGATTTATTTTGTCAAGGGCACCTATAGCTGCTGGTGAGATCATGTTTAGCTTTCATATAAGCTTAAATGAATCAGAGAGTTCCTGGAGATATGACTGGGTTTTGATGCCAAATTACCATCTTTTGGCAATATTCTAAAAGGTGGTGAGGCTTGTCCAGGTTACAGATGTTGCAGAATTTGTCTAATTAAAGGTCCGTTTGCCAGGAATTGTGAATGAAGAACATGTTCTGTGCCACCAATCTGACTTCTGTCTAAACGTTATCATGAAAATCTCTTTCCCTGATAGACTTCCTCTGTGTGTAGTACATTTGTTTAGATGTTAAAATTATTTTGACAACCATTGCAATGTGTATATGATATGCATAGAAAATATATGTGTTTAAAGTAATGATGTGCTTTCTGGATATACAATTATTGTTTCTAGAGAATAAAAACTAAAACTAAAATGTACGCTCTATCTCTAACAGATGTATCTTACTTAACTTCCAAAACTCAAAAATAAAAAAGTGCATTTTGGAAATACTGTAGTACTGATTTAGTCTGAAGATACATCTAATGAGTGACGTGTCCCCAGTAATAATCCCATAACAACTCAGTCATGTTTAATAAACCTTTAGTAAAGAATGATAACATACCCACTACAATAAGGACTCAAATGCCATCCTTAACACAAAGGATTTTAGAACTTGGTAGGCAACATCTTAGTCCCTTTCAGCTAACCAGTGAGCCTGATAAGGACGTGATAGGCAATCTGTGGCTGCCTATTATGCATGGTGACATGATCATAGAATCATAGAATC
>VWZK01022506.1:0-37394 GCA_013396935.1 Baryphthengus martii | reverse complement strand
CAGCCTCAACGATTCTATGATTCTAAGCTCCACAAAACACAGCAATAAAATTCTATCTTTACGAGAAGCACTATTCTCATGTGAAACACGAGCTATAGGAGGTACTGCTTCTCCATGTAGTCTAACAGAGAATCAACTATACTCTCAGTTAAACTCCAGCTTTGTATTTTTTTCATCTTCCTGACAACTGTCTTTGTTATGCTCTTTTCTTATAAATTAATTATTTTATTTTTTTTTATTTTCACCCTGTGAAAATATTTATGGTCTGTAATTGTACCACCTCCTCATTTTGACAAATAGATGGGGTGTTTTCAGTCTCTCCAAATCCATCAGACTAATGTCCATATGCCTCCTTCCTTACCTAATTCATTCTTTTAATGGTAATCATCACAAACAGATTTCAATATTGGCCTGATCTATACATGCATAATAAGCCAATATAGAGTAAATATTTATGTATAAATATTTAGGTATGAAATAAAATCAGGTAATTGCCCCCATAGTGCTATCCCATTTATAAATCCAAAAGTGGCATTAGGCCTTTGTCCTTGCTGACCCCTAATTTCAGACTATATACATTACCTTCCTCTCTGAAAGGAGGACCATAATTTCTGTGCATGGGACATAGTTTTGCATTCAGCTACTGTATGGATTTTCCAGCTCACAGTTCATAAGCAAGTTACAGTAACATCCAGTGCCTGCACGTGACTCAGGTGGGGTTGCACAGGTGACTCACCCTTGGATTGCTATCTATAGCTTTAGCTATGCAGAGAGGACACATGGGGAGTCGTACAGCTAGCTCAGCCCTGGGCTGTCCTTAAGCACTCAGGCCAACCAGGCCAATGCCACACCATACAAAGAACCGAAACCTGAGCTAAACTTTGAAACTCCACAACAAATGGTATGTCCTGAGTCTCAATTCAAACCACTATTCGGCTTCTTGAGAAACTAAGGAAAGAGAGAGCCAGGAGGTCTTCAGTGGTGGTTTTAGCCAACAACTTTTGTGTATCCAGTCAGCATAACCCAATCAAGCATAGTTTTGCCATAACCACCTGGAAGGTTTCAGCCAACAACTTGCAGTCACATAAACCAGGTGATAAAAGTTCTAAGGTTTAGCTTAGAAATAGTGAGTCCCAATGCTCAGCTGTATGGAGACACTTCCCCCTTGATCAGGACATCAGCCAAGGTGACTTTTTCAAGCATTGAGAGCCCTTACCTGGAGGGGTAAGCAAATATTTAGCATGCTGTAAGCTTGTAAATGCAGGTGATTAACTAACACATGTGTAATAGTTAGCATGCTTTCTAGTTTGTTGTAGTGTATTTTTACTTTTAAGAAGTAATAGTGCATTCTCCCACTGTATACATAAAATGCTGTTTTAGTGGTGTATCAGATACCAAACAGATGCTTTGCTTTCACCTTACAGTTTAAACCTGTGAGTTCAAATAAATCATTTGCTTAAACCTTGCAGTCCAGACTCTTTTTGCCACAGCTACTTTAGACATGCACTTGGTTTTGTTTGGTTTTTTGTTTGTTTGTTTAATACCAAAAACGTCTCATGAGATGGAAATGGACATTGCTGTGAGTATCATGCTCCAAATAAGGTCTTGGTCAACAGGTAGGTCACAGCTCAAAAACGTAAAACTGAAAAATTTCATAAACTGCTTCCTGACCAATTATCCTCAGATTCTGAGAAAGGACTGTTAATCCCTGAAATGCTATGGCTGATAATCCAAAGGAGTTACAGACAAATACTCAATTAGTATGAAACTCAATTGCTAATGGAAGCTACCTTCTGAAGGTTGCTTACTGAGGTAATTTGCTGACATTTGAAATTACAAGTACAATACAGAATCGTTACTTCCTTCCACAAAAAAGATTTCAATCAGAAAATGCAGTAGGAAGGATAGTGGAATCTTTGTAGGAAGAGACAATTTGTGCTGCAGTGTCTCAGAACAATAGAACTCAATCTCAATAGAAAGTCTTTATTTAGAACATCCTCCCTTTTGTGTCTTAAGAACGTTATTTAAACATTCACAATGATGCCCAATGATAGGACACGGAGCAATGGGTGCAAACTGGAGCACAGGAGGTTCCAGATAAATTTAAGGAAGACGTTTTTCACAGTGAGGGTGACAGAGCACTGGAAAGGGCTGCCCAGAGTGGCTGTGGAGTCTCCTTCTCTGGAGAAAGAGACTTCAAAACCCACCTGGATGCATTCCTGTGTGACTCACTCTAGGTTTCTGCACTGGGAGGGGGATTGGACTAGATGATCTTTCAAGGTTCCTTCCAACCCCTAACATTCTGTGAAATGTTTCTTTACAAGGGAAAAAAAAAATTAAAATGTGCTAGATTGGATCAAAACCTATTTTCCCTATTCACACAAGGAGACTTGTTCCTCTGGAAGCCAATAAAACTTCTCAGATATGAATGTCAAATGTGATGTACTCCCTAATTAACTGATTAATTTTTTTATGGTCACCTTAGATTGCAAGCATGATTCAAAAAATAATCAAAATTCAATGTTGTTGCATACTGTGCTGTAAAAGTAGAAACTCCACTGAAGTTAAGGATCTCCTCTGGATTTTAATCAGGGTAGTTCTGGCCTGATGAAACTGGTCTCCTATTGCCAAAAACATCTGGTGGAAAATGAAAGCATCCATGACAGAAATAGTGGAAGAAATAAAGAGAGCAATTAAGTAAGTTTAAACCAGTGCATTGACATCACATGGAAATCTCTCTTTCATCACCAGAACACATAAAAGCTTAAAATTTCAAAATGCAACAAACACTTCAAAAGTTTTACACGATTTTGACTGACTGTCTTTAAATAAAATTAGCAAGGAGTTTTATGAGCTTCTTGGGGGACAGATGTGATTACAGGGATTTTTTTGAAGAGTGTATCGAGTCCACTGAAGCTATTTCAGCTGAATTTTACAAACAGGTAAGACTGTGCAGGAACTCAGTTAAAAGTTCATTGGCAGATTTTCGTCATGCTTTGATACCTACTGTTCTGCAAACTTATCAGCAAGTAATAATTACATCTCTGTTCAGTAGATCCTTTAAAAAAAAAGGAATACATCAGACTAGAAATTTACATGGCCTATAATAGCATCTTGGCCAATGAGTAATGTCTAGGAAAAAGTGTAACAGGACAAGCATGTAATGATACTTCCCTAGAACATTCTCTCAGTCTTCAGCAATTTGCTGTTCAGTGATCCTGAACAGGTCGTCCTTTTATTTTATCTTGATAGAGTCGTCTTTCATAACTGTAAGCTGTGTAGACTGCTAGCATGCACATGAAGCTTTACATGAATGTATCTCTTGCTAATTGCATTGAGTGCCATCTAGTTGCAGTATTGAAGATTCAATGAACAGTACACTCCTTTCTCCACAGCTTTCATGAGTTTCTAGCTTTCTATCGTGCTTGCCCATGAATCAACTCTTTCTCCATACTGACGAGTCAAAGCCTATTTATTCATTCCTCAAAGGAAGCTCTCTACATTTGATCAATTTTACCTCTTTTTGTACCTTTTCCTTTTTTTTTTAAATGATTATTTCTACTTCATCTTTCAATATGGCACACATTTGTCAAGTTGCAAGTGCAGAAATTTATTCAGTGACATAATCTTGTTTCCTGTTCCCTTCAGTCCTTAGTATTACAGCTTTTTGGCTACTATAAAAAAAAAAAGTTTATATTTAAGTCCCAGTTCTTGACTGGTGAATTATTCTGTGTGAGAGCGAAGAAATCAAAATATATGTTCTTAATATACTATTTTAAATATATTAAAGAATTAAAACTTTAAATTGTATATTGTTCTTCTGTCATGAAGCAAGTATTTAATATTTTCTCACTTTTCTAATACTTACTTCTCTTTCTCCATAATACATTTTAATCTCAAAAGAGTCAACATTTTGCTAAATGAAATCACAAGAATATATTGTGTCTTGTTAATACTGAACATCCCTCATTTAAAAATATAAACAGATGACTGAATACACAGTATGTAGCTTGACAGTGCTATTTTAAAATTATGCATTTGGATTAATAAAAACATATGCTAATAGATTTACTCAATACAAAATTGATTTCTTCTCATTAAGGTTATTCTCAGACATAAGTGTTTAGAAGTTACACAAACGGCTATGCATTCAGGATACTTTTTAAAAACTTGGTTGAAAATACTTCTTAGAAGTCTTTGAAATTTCAAAATTATATAACCATTGCAAAAAGAAATTACAGTATTTTTCATTTGAAATGACAGTAATGGCAACTTAGTTTAAAATTGTTGGTTTATCCTCAAGTGTCATGATTGTAAAGAAGGCCAGAAGAAAATCCCACACAGCGAATAAACCACAGGCAAAATGTTTAATCTGATACCACTAGCTTCATTGTTAATTACCTCTCAAGGGGCTAGGATGTCAATAGATAGTGATCTGGTATCTTGGAGTCTTTGCTGTTAAATGCATGATCAATACTAAATAGAATTTTAACTGCCCATGATTTAATTAGGAGTGGTTCCTTTTATCCTGCATATAATGCGAGAATCTCACTCAATAAAATACGAAGGAAGATTGCCATGTTGGTTGTGTATTCAGTACATCCTGGGATTTTGCAAAGAAACTGGGAGAGGAGACTGTCGTTAGGAATTTGCAATTGGCCTGTAACATGGAAAGAGTCAATCTTCTTCCTGTCACTCTAAATTAATGTAGACTTTTGCAAGTGCAGAAGACTGAGAACTACAGTTTTATATCATTAATACTTTGCAGCTCCAAGAAAGAAAGTTCAAATGGTATTTTAAATCAAGGCAATGAATTTTAAATGGAGACTAGATGTATTTTCAACTGGAAATAACAGATCCCTTGATTATTCACCCTGTTTACGTGCCCAAATGTG
Organism: Baryphthengus martii; assembly: GCA_013396935.1. Lineage (NCBI taxonomy): Eukaryota > Metazoa > Chordata > Aves > Coraciiformes > Momotidae > Baryphthengus > Baryphthengus martii. Next base: position 32,499 of record VWZK01022506.1, on the reverse strand, counting down.
CACTGGAAAATAAAATCATATCACTAGCTGTGAAACATCAGGGGGTTTTACCATGTGTAATACAAATACATCTAAACAAGACATCTTGCTCATCCAATCACATGATTTATTTAAATACCTAGTACATTTCAGTAGAAGGTAAAGCTACAACTAAGCAAAAAAGAAACATTCAAGAGTTACAAAAGAGAATGAACGAGGTCTTCACTTCAGAAAAATTCTTTGAAGGAGCACATAATACCAAAGAGAAATCCAGGGAAAACAGAGATAAGTGTGTGAAGAATAAGACAGCAGAAACATAGTAAAAAAGGCTAATTACACTAGAATACGATGGCAACAGAGTCAATGATGGAAGAAAATAGAAGAGTTCACTACACTTTTCTATTCTTTACATAGAAGGACACTGCATGATGAATCATCTTATCACACAAAGATAGAAGCCTAAGAATTCACTTCTTTCCAGTCCATTAGTAAGCAAAGAGGTATAAAACAATATCTACATGTTACAAACATTTATGATATAAATTCATAAAAAATCTTGGAATATCATGGAATTTCCTGAAGACTGAAAGTATTATACAACATTAAAAAAGAAGGGAAGTGACCCAAGTAACTGCAGGTTGTTATTCTTCTATTAAATCTGAGGTAAAATTATGAAAAAAAAAGTGGATCTGAGATTCAGTTAACAAGGATTTAAGAACAGCATGTATTGGAAGTATTGGAAAGCTTTCATCATAGTATGATCTCTTAAAAAACTGGCAAGAACTGCAACTTCTGGTTGGAGTAAATGGAGTATATTGCTACTGCTATGAAGTTACTCTTACTAGGATTAAGTTATGCATAAAGGAAATTCGTTTTCCAGGTAGCATTTTGATGCATATAGGAAAATATGCAGACCTTTAAAAAGAATTTTGAATTTCTTGACACCTTGCTCAAATGAGGTACAAAAATCATGGAGTACTGTTTTTCCACTATTCATACTTTTATAGCTAGGAGAAGAGATAATTACTTCTGTAGTACAAGTGATTTTAAATAGCAATTTCAGAATCAGATAAGTCACTTAATATGTCTATTTTGTTCAATTAACTGTAATGGAAGTCTAAGGTAATTCACTATCTGCAGAGGTCAAAAGAGAGTTAAGAGGAACCCTCCTCACTGTGTAGCTGCAGTAGCTGTGCTCCCTTGCAACAGTACAGAGAAATTCTGCCTGCTGTTTAATTCTACGTACTGTCTCTCCATGTAAAATTCTGAAGTTATTTTTGTTGGATGCTATTGAATATTTATAGAAGACAGTTGGCCTAATTCTGTTGAGATTTTTCATAAGATTATGTTCCTCACTTCATCTGTCACATTCCCTATAGAGCTGAAACTAGCAGCAAAGACTGAGTTCCATCTTGGTGGTTCTGGAGCACTAGGCACTACAGTCTAAGTCTAAACAGTCTAATCAGAGAGTTATTAATAGTCTTGTTATAATTATATTAACATTAGCCATTCAGATTGCCGTATTATTCAACTCATTCCCTGTAGAGGCACAATGAAAACTGATATACGCCAACATCCTAATACTGATCCCTTCCTCCAATGTTTTCACCCTTCCTGCACCTCTGGTTCTCAGGAGTCCTAGCAGGAGCTGCAACAAATAATAGTCCCGTGTTCTTATTTGGGAAGAGTTTGCTGTTAACTACGGCGCAGGTGGCAGGGATACGGTGTTTATTTCAATGGTTTCTTACTTCTCACACTCAAATTCAGTGTCACCCAGAGAGACTTTTTTTTTTTTTACAGTTACTACCATAGATGGTGTAATTGCTTTGACTTCATTACTTGATAATTCCATGCTGTATCTGAGTTTTCTATATGTGGCATGGTTTTCATTTCCTTCCTCTCTTCATTATTTAAAAAAACAGCAACACCTTCCTCAAAAAAAAAAATAAAAAATAGCCAAACAACCCAAAACCTACAAAACCAAATCTCAAGGTTTCATTTCCTTAATGACAAAATACTGACAATTTCTGAGTTAGTTACATCCCCGGGGCCTCTAACACTACCCTATGCTTGCACTTTGATTCATGCTATCATTTCATGTTTGTACTTTTGGAGATCCTACTTACAATCCCCTATTTTTCTTCAACAGCTTTCAAGATGTAGTTTCCTAACGGCATAAACAGGTTTTTTTATTTGCACAACTTGATCATATGTACATCCTTTTCTGAAACCATTAATAGTTTCCTCTATGAGAAATGGTGCCCTAAAACATCTAAATAAACCTGATGAAGAAGCAGAAGTCAGTATCTAACATGGCAACTTGGCTTTGAGAAAGCAGTGCTTACTATGGCAACTAGTATAATTTTTCTTTACCTATTCTCAAAATTTTCTTAAAAGAACTACTATTAATACTTCATTTGCAATAGATAGAATGCTTAAAACTACGTATACTTGCTTCCCAAGGTTCTGAAAGACTCTGATATTCCAAACTTTTCCCTTGGCTCCAATTCTTAAGAAGTAATTATGACTTTTATCTATTTAATTAGCTTCCATTTTTATTACAAAATGAAATATCCACTTTAATTAATTTGTTCCACTTTCAATATATCATCCAGTTCATGATATTCCAACATAACACTGCAATTTTTTACTAGTAAGCCTAACAAGCCAAAATTCCAACTTCAGAAAAATATCCTGTGTTTTATTTCCAGTCAGCAGAAAAGCTAGTAACATTTCTGGATAATGGACTCATGCCTCAGTCTATCAACAACTCGATTCACATAGTTCAAGGAAACTTTTAAAAAAATATAAGCAGTGCATTGCAAATGTTCAAAGTTAGTAGAACTCAGTAGTCTAAACATACTAACTATATTTATGCCGGTAGATACGCATGCTTCCATCTTTCAGCGCACCCTGTTTTGTCGGCAAAACTTTCACAGCATTTTAAACACTGTTGATATTTAGAAAATGTTTCTTCCACTTGAAAGTGCATGCAAAGGCAGCTTTCAATACACTTCATAAGCTTTACCTGGAAAGAGCACTTTCCTTAATTGCAGTTGCTTTTGAAAAATACTGATAATAAAACCTTGCTTTATTTTCAATAGACTGTGCTTCTGGTGTAACAGTTTGTTAGCACCTTAATTCTTCAAGACAGAAGCAGTTTGGTATTCTTCTGATTAGAATTCTTACATTTTGCCTGTTTCCTGTGATGGCAGTGAAAGAAACACAAATAATTCTTTGAAATAGGATGTGTGCTGGTGTAATATCTATCATCCTAAAAGTGCATTTTATCCAATACTGAATCACAGTAAGTTACCAGAAGTGTGACGAAACTCTGGAAAAAAACTAAGTGTAGTTGAAGTATGAACTTTTTTGTCAAGTTACAGCCATACCTATAGTGTCAAAATATATCTTGTTCATACAAAAAACCCCCAAACATCTGTTAATAAATGCAATACAAGGAACTAATTGCTCTCATAGTGCAAAAACAATCTAAGCCTGCAAACCCAATTTAGTGTACAGTTTACAATATAAGGAGACAAGATAAAAGTGAGAGGTGACATCATTAAATAGTGTATTTAAGAAGTATGCATCACTTCAATATATAACTTACTGCCTCACCTAATTTCTCCTTTAATTTTTAACACAAGCCAGTGTTTGTATAATTACACAAGTAAAAGAATTAATAAAAAAAAAGTTTGGAGTGAGTATAAGTGACAGACTGCAAGAGGTAAACAGCAATTTAGTTATAGATTTCACTGCTAGAGGTCTCTGTAGAAAGTGACAGGCAGGTAAGAATGGGTAAAAAGATGCAAAGATTACATGGACAAATCAGATATCTGCTGCAGAGGGGAATACAACTTAGAGAATAATTTTAAGAGTCTGAAAGTGTTAGTATTTAACAGAAGTTCAAGACTTCAAGAAGTCTTGAACCTCAAGAAGTTCAAGAATTCAAGTAAAATATTATAAAATGATGCATCAGGAATAGGCCAGAAATCCCAGAAAAAAAACACAAACATTTTTGTTTTCAACACCTATGTCTATCATCACGAAAGGAGGAGTCCTTTTCCAGACGCAGAAAATAAAGCATTATAGAACACAACAGGAGACTGGACTGTCTCAGAGAGGTATGTAACAAAACTGGGAGAGGAATGCCTACAATGAACTGGAAAGCATGTGATTTCAGGCCACGAAAAACACCAGCTTTATGTAAATGTTTTTTTGGTCTGTTTTACATCTTTCTTCTTCATTCCTTTTTTTGTTAGAGTGCACATTCTGCAAGAGAAGTACTTCCTACATCACTGAGCATAGTGATGAGATGGGAATAGGAACGGCTGCTAAGTAATGACAGAACATATTCTAAAAAATATTTTGTTCTTAAAAGAGGATTTAAATTCCCACAGCATGTACCGCAATACATAAATACATAGTATCATGATGTACAGTAAGGTATTTTATAAATAAGGAGAGACAAAAGACTTCAAGTACCTTAATTGTTTTACTGCTCCTATGTTTTAATACCTTCCATATAAAATGAATAATTTGCACAGACATTTTTATGGGAAATCATATCAAAATATATCTAAGTTTAAACACAAAGGTACAGAAAACATTTTTTCTGCACTTGATTTTCAGATGGCAGGAATTCCAGGCAAGTCTTTGCAAGTATTAAATCACAGAGGAAAAAAAAAGTGTTGATGAAAGATAGGAAAGAAATTCTCAAAAAAACTGTTTTTTTCAAGACAGAATGACAGATTTTTAAGGAAAACTTGAGAAACTAGTCTGAATGAGAAATCAAGTGAGACTATGCTATTTTAACAGAAGCTTGAACGGAAGTTGAAAATATACAGAAAAACCGAATCTCTAAACTCAGCAAAGGGCAGCATTGACAGAATGGTAAACAGAAAGAAAGTCTGTAAATACCGGCAAATGCAAACATTTAATGGAATGAGCTAATTCACTTCGTACTAATTTAGAAGATATTTCAAAATACATAAAAAGATAATCCCTATGTAGACTTCTCTTGTGTTTTGCTCACACTTCCACTGTCTTTCTGGGTCTTAAAGTTAATTGTCTGGGAAAGAGGAATATAATGACCTGTAAATGTCAAGTTCTTCACCACAGCAGTATCATGCCAATGGTATCTTCTTCCTCACTTTAGTATTGATTTTGGTCATTTTGATATGCTTGTTAACATGTTCTATAACTTGCTCTTTTTTGTTTTGGAAGTCCGTATTGTATCTGAATTTACAATGTATGGTGTATTTTGCATATCTGAATATAAGTGGGAGTTCTGTTTTGGGGTTGTTTTTTTTACATCTCTTTGTGACCTTTATACTAGTTTTGCATGGCTCTTAGCACTGCATCTCTTGCAGCGTTACCATGACTGGTAATGTCCACTGACGAGGCTCTAAGGCCACCAATATTACCTGGTTCCCACAATCACCCCATGCCTGTACTTCTCAATGCTGTATTGTATTCTAGGGTCACAGACAGTTCTTGTTACATAGCATAAATACTCGCTATTACTGTTCGTTGGTTACAAAACATATGTAAAAAGGCATTACAACACAAAATTACACCAAAGTAAGCAAAAGTTAAACCCAAGTCTATAATAAGCACTTGGTCATTAGATCATCGCTATTACAAGCTAAAACACAGCTCCAAGCTGGTCAAGAGCAGTTCCGATGCATTTGAAGTCTGTGTTGTTAGCTTAACACAAATCCTGTAAGCCTGTTACAACTGTACCTCAATATTCCCTGGGTTACAAGGCTATGCTTGTGCACTTGTCAAAATAGCAAAGGTCGCTAACAGTGAAGGAGGTAACGTGAACAAAACAAGAAACACCAGCAGCCTGCTTTCCCAGGAAATGGCTCTCAGTACTGAAAGTCTCACCTAATGCTACACTGCATTACACTCAGAAATGTGACTGCAATTGAATGTGAAATAATTTCTTTCAGGAAAAAAAAAAAAAGAAATATTCTGTTAGCTTTTTTTTACTGTGGCCAGAAAAGCCTATAAACCAACAGAAAATATTTTTTATACTTAATGCACTGGCACGGAGACACAATTATAACAGATGAATGATTAATAACTATGTTGCCATTTGATGTATATACCTGAAATTAATGTGATGGGCTTTAAGATACTATCACAGTAAACCTGTCAAACTGACTTTTTAGTTGAAGTAATTTAAGACTTACTCATGTGAAAAGTGGATGAAAACTTTGCATGGTAAGTGTATAAAGCATTAATAAGGTGCATCAGAAGAATTTAGCCGGAAAAAGATTAATTCTTAGAAAGGGGTTAAGTTTTGTGAACTTTGAGATAATATAGTTTGATGGCAAAGAATGTATTATAATCTTAATCTTACAAAAGATAATTTGCCTTTGTTTTATTACATCACCTAGAGAATAATAATCTCTCTATACATTTACCACTCAAGATATTTTTTGTCTGACAACTTCAAAATTGTCCCTTCTGTTCATAGACAAAGGATTTCTCACATATAAACCTAGTATTTGTTCCATTTTTAACACTTTCCTTTAGTCAGTTTACCAACTAACTCTTTTTAGGGTTAGATTTCATTTCATAAGAATGAACGTATTTCTTTGAAATTTTTATACTAACATTAGCTAAACACAGCTCCTTCCAGTGCTTTCTAGAAACTTACGCATCTTTTCAAACGACATGTGAGTTTCCTTTTACTCCAACTGTTTCTGGGATGATTTGGAGTACTCATTACAAAAACACCGCTCTAAAGTACAAGCATACTCTCCAAACCTTGTCAGTCACATTTTGCAGAGAAGTGTCTGAGTTCCAGTAATTCCTCCTGCTTACAGTATCTTCTGACCACTCATGTCAGAGTTGTGGACAATGCTTTGGTGCTCCAGCTACCTGTAAAAACTGTTTAGTACTCACTTAGCATGAAACAAGGCCACACTAGGAAATGACACAATAGGGTTTTTTCCATCTTTTACCTGTGCGGTTCATTGGTTTTTTGTCTTTGGTTGCTATCTTGTCTCCTTCATCTCACGCCTTCTGAGTCTTTGCTGTCGTTCAACTTACATTTTAAATTGATTCATTTGTTGATAGTGGAAACATAAATCATTTATTTTAATGAGTATATGATATTACCATATTCTACTCTAGAACATACAATCCCATCATCATCCTCAAGTCTATAATACTGATCTTCCAAAGTTATTTCAAATGTATGTGTAATAATTTTCCTCCTACCCTAAGAATTTGATTATTCATACAATATCATACCTTCAAAGACATAGGGGGTGATTGAAATTGTTGTGAATGGTTTATAAATTCAAAGTAAATCCAAAGTATGTGATACTTATGTTATCTCTGCGTATACAGGACTCAAGCAATACATAAAAGCAAGAAACTCCAAAATAACAAAGGCCTATAGTACTAAACAACACAGAATTTCTGCCATAGAAATATTAACGATGTTGCCTTGTCAGAGCTGCCAACAGTTTAACTGTAAAATGTTAACCTTTCTGGTGGCAACTCATTTCCTCAAAACTCAAAGTTCTGTTGACTGCAGGACTGGAGTGCTGGCTAAAGTAAGGGTACCCCTAAGTTAAAGACAGAATAGAAACAATAAGTGAAAAATACAAATATAGTCCACAGTAATTTTTGAAATAACAGTTAAAGATTAAAAAAATCCAACAATATAAAGATTCAACTAAATGAAGCTCTAGCTCGGACAAAAAAATGCATTCACATGAGTATAAATGAAGCTTTATCTGACTCTTGCTAAACAACTAACAACTTGAAAGACCTGTGATGTGTCTATGCTCAGGTAAGGAGACGAGCAGGAATTGCACTCCCCAAAGAGCAACACCAGGAGTTATACTGCTGTTACAAAGGTTAATAGTTCCTAGGTCCTAGGAAAGCATGATCAACTAGGGAGCCTTCTGATCTTTTTTAAAGGGTACAGTCAGATCTTTTTATTTTAAAATAGGCCCATCTCAATGCAATTATTGATAATTTTTGGAAAGTGTCTGGCATAGCTGGGCTGGGCATTTTTTCCTCAACATTATCATTCTCCTCTGTCCACCTTGAATTCAGTTACAGCTTTTCCTTCATGGTTGGGTTGAACTCCAAGTACTTTAAAATTACCCAGATCTCTGCTTTGCACACCTATACACACACAGACTCATATACACATATATACATAAAATGGGTTACCCTATGAAGCAACAGAGAATCATTCTTATGTTATATCAAAATGAGAAAGAACAGAGAGTGCTTAAAAACAAACAGAATTGAAAATAAAGGTCTCAGTTGAAAATGTGCTTCCAGTGGAATGTATACTACTACTAGTTGCACACATGTTCCATCACTTCAGTGACAGGTAAATGGCTATATCTGAATATACTAGATGAACTTCATCTAGTATATTCAACAACTTTCTAAGGGAAAACAAAGGAATTTGTCCATAAAAGAATAAGCAACTGGTGAATTTGCTATGTAAAATATGACTTTCCTATAGTCTACCAACAAATGAAAATAAATGCTGGTGGGTGTTTTTGTTGGTTTAGTTTTTTTTCTTTTAAATATTGTGGTTAAAAGACTTTACCACTCAGAACCTACATTTCATTTGAAAAAGATCTCTGTTAAATAGTAACTTGGTATCAACAGTACATGAGAAAACAGAATGAATGATGAATTCTAGTGTTTCGGGTGCTAAAAATGGACCTTTTTTATGGTATTCAGAGACATAACTCAGTTTTCTATGAAGGATTTTATTACAATTCCTGCTTTTTGGCAGATTTTTTTATATAATGGCACATTTTATATGTGAATTAATAACATGAGCTGTCATGGATAAACAAGTGCCATCACTTAAGCTAAATTCATCAAGCTGCTAAAATGGCTGGCAAATGAAAGTAAACAATGAATGAAAGGGAGAATCTTTGCAAGATTTAAAAAGAAAGAATGTGAAAGCCTTTGGAAAGTAGTATAGCTCATATTTAGCAATCTGAAAAAACATTTGATCAAAAGATTAAGTACTAAGATATAGCATCTGCTATTAGGTGTTCTAAAGTAGTTTCACAATCAGGTAGAAAAATCAACATTCTGTTTATCTGTTCTTGGAGTATCTTTCCTCTACACAGAAAAAAAAAGTGGTAAAAAGACCCAGTGGTTTTAGCCAGTTGGCACACTGTTTTCTCAAGTACCTAGTAAATGCAGAACAGAATGCAACTCAGATGCACATCCTGCACATGCAGTTACACTGTAATTGCACTTAAGTAAATAGGATGAGTTCCATGATTTACACCACATCTCAATAGAGTAAAGAGTTTGAAGCAAAGCATCATGATTCTTGAGTACCTACATAGTATACATATATTTTGCAAATATTTATGTAAATACTTATTCATAAGGAAGAAAGATTACTTTTGGTGCCACAGGTTACCATAAAACTCAAAGTTATCATCTGTCATTCTGCAGGGCACAAGCAGAAAAATACTAAAGAGAATTATAAAGAACTGTGTAATGTGTGCATATTGACACACACACAAAAAATATTATTTTATTTTAGAGCACAGTAAGTTATGCTTTATTTTAGTTTAGTAGAAAACAGGCTTGCAGGAGCAAAAAAAAATCCCATATAGAGGAAAAAATTAGAGCTAGTGGAGTCTGACTCACAGTGTTAGCAATGAAATTTGATTACTAAAGAAAACATATGCATGTGAAATAACTCATTTAATGTGAAAAACAACTTAAGTCTTTCAAGCTACCTAGAGAAATGTTAATCATAAGTGTCTCAAAATGATTTTCAAAAAGTCTGTAATTTTTCACTGACTCTACAGCCATCATTTTCCCCAAGGTCAGTCATGCTCATGTTAATAATTTATTGACAACCTCTAACCATGGAAACCAGAATTAGTGCTACTTAGTTATTTTTTCATGAAGCCAAAATAATAATAATAATGGCCATTTGCTTTCAGTATAAACCAAGACTCAAAGATAAGTTTCTGAAAAAGGAAATGAATGTGCAGTAAGTAACATGATACTTATAAACTATTTATGAAAAGAAATTTAACCCACAAACTAAGAGCTAATGGGTCAAATATTGCTAAGCTTAGCCAGGTGAGTAATGTCATCTATTTCAGTTCAACTCATAGAAGCAGAGCTATACAATTCAACTAAAATGAAACCTTAAGCAACATCCGTACCAGCACTAATGTGAGATAGATGCTCACCACAACAGCAATTAAATACTCTGCAGATCATCTAGTACTCTGAATATCTACCTTATGATTAGAAAACAAATGTGTTCATTTTTGTAGCCCATCTACTTCCCTCCCCCCCCAATTGCTGATTCAATTGTAAAGGCTTCACTGGTGTGGATAATTTCAGTGTAAGTAGTTTTCCTACTCCCTTCACCTTTATAATTACTTGCCAGGATAGAAAGCTTTTTCTGTGGATCTAACATCAGTCCCAAATGGCTGCACATTTGCCTTGTTGTCCATGTTTGATGTGAGGTATTAATTAGAGATAGTTACCAGTAGCGCACTCATATCATGTATCAAATCCAATCACATTTTTGCCTCAAAACAGCCAGATGTTTTATCCTTTGCTACTTTAAAAACTAATCTCCCAGAGATTTTGCTGTGATTTAATTATTTACTGTCATTATAATTTGATTGTACTCTTTGATAAAAAACAGGAGCCAGCCTCTGACCAACAAACCTGTAGTCAAGTTTCTTGCTCTAATTGCTTCTGCTTCAAAATCTAGGATAAAATGAGTTGGGGGAGTTTTGACTTGCTTTCTTGCCAGAGTCACTCTTACTGCTGACTTAGACCAATCTTCCTGTAGAGCGACTGACCTAATGGTTCTGCTGTAATTACTGGATTTCATTTTTGTTTATATACAATTCAGGAGTTCTTTAAGCAATGTCACACTGTTTTAATTTCAGTGAAATAAGTTGTTAAGGATTTTGAAAGCCCTAGTTAAATTCTGAAAAAAAACAACATCACAAAACCATTTTTAAATTAATTGCTAATTTCAAGTTTGCTGATTTGGAAGTGTTAGGTCCATGTACAATATTCATTTAAAGATTCCCATCAAACTGTTCAGACAATATTATCCAGTCACTTTTAAACCATAAGAAACATTCTCCTCAGTAAGTTTCAGATTCCTTTTTCATTAGTGAAAATTCTCAAATTCTACCTTGCTACAATAATATTCTGATATAACAATTACTATCCTTGATACACGTCAAGTTTAAAGCAGTTGCTCCTGTAAAAGAAGTGTGAAAGCAGTTGCAAAGTCAGGCAGCATGCACTAAATTTCATAAACAAAATGTAGGCTTGTGGAAGACAGGTTGAATTGATTATTGATTCTCTAGAGGTTAGACTGATGCATCCACGTGATCATTTATTCCTTGGATAAACTGAATATATCTATTACTACCGAATGTCACCTAGCTTAAAGCATCACCTCTTTCTATAAAGAGACAAGAACCATATTCTATTCACAAAAACATCAGCAATAAATAAAACAACATCAAAACCCAAAACCAACATCCACAACAACAAAAGAGTAAAAAAACCCAAACCCTCAAAAAAAACAAACCAGAAACAAAACACCAAAACCAGATACTTTCTAATATATTTGGAGAATCAGTAATCCAGGAATATATTTAACTGGCAACACCACCCTTGGCATACACAGTGTTTCTTAAATAGTTCAAATATTATAGTATCTATTTTATTTTCCTCATGACTTTTATCAAAACTATTCATTACTGTAATACAAACCAGAAAAGTATATATAATAGTAAGACAGCCTCTCACATTTGTTGTAAAGATCCAAGTGATCTTGCCTGTGAATTCTTTTGGACAAACAGAACACCTTTGTTTTTTCCTCACTTTTTTGATACTCTTTCATAGATGGAAGGTTTAATCTACAGAATACCTCCATTTGTGCATAAAACTAAACTTAAAATATGAAGGCCCCTGTAACAACCATGAATAGTTCCCATTTTTTGGAAAAGCTGTGACCTCTGAGAGACAAACATTAGTTCCATGAAGTAATTATTTTCAGACACCTCAGCCTGGGTATTTTCAATTCCCTCTTAAGCCTACATATTTGTCAGTGCCAAGGTGTCTGTTGCAAATGCAACTAAAAGTATGAGGTTCAATTTCATGAAAATATACGGTCATCTCATAAGGCTACCAACACTTTTAAAAACTGCATGCAGTAAGACTATGCTGCCATTTTTTTCATGTTAACAGATGCAACATTTTAGCCAATGCCTGTATGCGCACATGCATACACATTCTGTGAATTTTGATGTCTGTATTTCCCTAATTAATATTGAAGTCAAATGGACCTTAAATATTTTACAATTACTGTTCTTTTACTGCAATGAAAGCCAATGACTTACTTTTGTGAATTCAAAATAGTGCCATCATTGTACATTTTGTCTGTCCGTGCATGATTGTTTTTGATAAGATGGTTGTATCAGGTTGACAGGTACATTCATCCTAAAGTGCTGATTGAGACCTCTCAGACACAGAAGGTATTTGAGAGGCAGCTTGTTCGTGGCTCACAGGTAGTAAGTCTAGGAACACAGGACATGGCAGGGAGAGGAGCCAGAATTCCTTTTTCTGCACTTGTGCCTTAGACTTCATCAGTGGAATATCAGGCTTGCACTGACTTAAGCCTTTGAGGCCCGAAGCCACAATTAACTAAGTCAGACATCACACGACTATGTGATGCCAAATGCTTTCATTTAATGGGCTTTAACAAACTGTTCCGAAATAATTTCATCAAGTAAGAGGTTATGGAAACTACTTTGAGTTGAATTTTCCATCTCCCTACCTCAGGGCTCCAACACTTTTGTTGAATAATGCAGTAAGAGCTTTCATGATCAAAGAATGTCTAACTGCAATGAACTAAAAGGATGTCAGTCTGATAATACAGTCATTTACAGGTTGGTATTCTAGACGAACAGGAACTTCATGTCTACACCAAAATTTCTGAGAAAGCAAGGAATTTATCAGGATGGTTATTTCATAACCATCTTTGGATTTCATAACACTAACAAACAGCTTTTACAAATTTTCAGTGTTGACTTACGTGAGGTTTATTTATTTATTTCAAAGTAGACTTTCGAGGTGGTTTTGTATGAGAGTTTTCAGAAAAACAAGCATTTAGTAGGGCTGTGGTAACCTGTTCAGTGGGCATAACTGATTTTCCAGTGTCGTAACAAGTAACAGGCATGGGCATCAGTGATGTCAAGAAATGGTTCTTTTTAAATAATGAATACTTCTAACAAATTATTGAAAATACCAAGACAAAAGCTTCCTACATTAACTAGAATGATCTCCTTACATGTCAATTACTGCATTTTGTGTAATTCAACACAGAAGTGTTTACCTACCCCTCCTCCCATAAAGAAAAAAAAAAGAGGAATAAACAAAGAGTAGTCATGGACAGAGGGAAGCTTTGGGCAAAGTACAAACAGATTCTAGTGGGACTTGAACCACAGGAAAATATTTGGAGGGAAAAAAGAAACCTGTAATATTGTGAATATGAAAAATCTATTGCTACCAAGTTTCAGTTACAGAGCAATAATTCTATGTAATCCTCTATAGATCCATATGAACATTATGTATTTATCTAATATCTACATATCTGCAAGAAGCAAATAATTTTTTTTTGAGTTACTGAGTTGCAGCTCTCTATAATCTATAATTCGATTAATAAAATATTCATTCATTAATGATAAGACACAAGCTGAATTCACAGAGCTGAAACCTAGCTACACAGGCACCCTTAAAAACATTCTTATTCTACTACTTACAGACAAAGGATTCAAAAGGTGGAAGGTGATTGTAAATGTCCATTTTATATATATATATAAATCTTATCATATATTAATTTTATTTTTCCCCTTTTACAAGATCCCTCCACCTGAAGACAAAAAAATAGATTAATATAAATATGATTCATAGAATGATACTTCCCTTTTCACCCAAAATTTTAGACACTGGAGTTATTTCTCTTTCATGGAAAAAAAAAAGCCAGCCCTTACTCCCTCTTGTCCTTCATTTACTCTGCACTTTTGCAGAAATTTCAGAAGTCTTATTTTATTTTTTTTATCATAACAGAATTTTATTACTTAAACTGGACAGGGTAGTGAGATGGATTGTGAACTGGCTGAACGACAGAATTCAGAGAGTTGTGGTCAGTGGGACAGAGTCTAGTTAGAGGCCTGTATCTAGTGGAGTCCCTCAAAGGCTGGTACTGAGACCAGTACTATTCAATATGTTCATCAACAATCTGGATGAGGGAACAGAGTGCCCTGTCAGCAAACAAACCCTGACCAAACAAAACTGGGAGGAGTGGCTGACACACCAGAAGGCTGTGCTGCCGTTCAGCAAGACCTTGACAGGCTGGAGAGCTGGGCAGGGAGAAATTTAATGAAATATAACAAGGGCAAGTGTAGAGCCTTCCACCTGGGAAAGAGATAGATGGGAAGGTGTCCTAATCTTTTCATTAGATGGTCAGAAAGAAGTTATTGAATGATTACAGCAGTCAGGAATACAGTGTGAGTATTGTTAACAGAATTAATCTCTAAAGTATTTGTGAACAAGTGAACTTAGGTGTCTGACAAATGAATAGACAACCCTAAGTTAGACTTGAAATTTTATAGAGAGATCGAAAGAGAACATATCTGAATTAACAACATGACATAAGCTAATACATGTTTATCGTCATGGGCTATGAGCATTAAGTTTATGGTTTGCTCCCTTGGGCTTTCTTAAGGACTCATGACCCTGCCGCTATCTAGCACTACATTATTGATCAATTTGCTCCTTGCACCCCAGCCAGTGTAATTCAGCCCATGATCTGTGACAAAAGGAAGTTAAGTCAGTCCTATTGAAGATAAACACAAAAGAAACATTCATGTTTGTTATTTAATTTAGAAAACAAATTCAGCTACCAAAGGCAACCGGCCCTTTAGAGGCTTCGACTGAATTGAAATAAAGTGTTTTGACTGAGACAGAGTTCACCGGTATGTTATAGAAGCGTGAGACTACATACATCAAGTTATCCAGATCAGTGACAGTGGCTCAGTTGAGACAAACCTTTCAGGATTCTGCCTGGTTGTTGCTGGGTTTCCTTTGTTTCAAGTTGGCTATAGTAATGGACTGTTTGCCCATCTACAACCAGTGTGCAATGCACCTCTGAAGCACGATCCAAATAAGTTTCATTCAAGACAAATCCAGTTTATATGTTTCAAGACCATGTCATAGTGTGAATAAACACACGGAAAGTGAGAAAAATCAGGCAATCAACTTGAAAAGTGCTCCCTGAACACTAAAGGATATGCATCCTTCCCACTTAAGGCAGACATCCTTCCTCCTCTTTCACAGTCATAGAAATGCTAGTGAATGCTAGTTTTATGTTATATGACTAGAATGAGTTATTTAGTACTGATCTACAGTTCTCATTGTCAACCACCTAAAAACAATACAAAGTTCATCACAGAAATGAAAGGAAAAGACTGTTGAAAAAGGAAGGAAACAAATCTGGCATTTTCATTTTTTTCGAAATAATTTGTGGAGTTACTTTCCAGTTTTCTCAGCCCATGAAACATCCCCAAATGCCTGACACACATTCAGATCCATAAGAACTGGGCACACTGAGCACGCAGATTCTTTTGCCGAGGGCTGAAATAGAAATCTGTGCAGACTGTTATGACAGAATGGATACAAATGTCAGTGTCACACTGATGTCACAGGGACTACGGTCTATTTTCAGATTAAAACGAAAACCCTGGGTGGAAGTTTGGTTCTCACTGAAAACAAGCATATGTAATCACTGTCTGACACATGCTAAAACCCACCGAAAAATTAAGTCATAGAACAGTCTTTTAAATACAGAGAAAAAAAATTGTCTCAAAACAATGGTTTAGGTCCAGTGTTATCACTGCATAAACTCGTACTGCTGTTGTTCTAGTGCTGCCCTTCGTACTCTAAAGTTCACAACTCTCCATTTCACTGTTCACCCTCCAGCACATGGTACTGCCCTTGCCCAAATCTCTCACTGCTTCCATGTATTCCAGAACCTAGCTGTCTTCTCTGTCCTCTCTATATTTTCTCCTAGGCACCTGATTTTTACAGCTATCCACTGTCCTCAAGAGTATAAAACACCTGGTTCCCTCCCCAGTCTTTGTAAGGAATTTTTACTCTCTTCTCCTGACAAAAAGATTTGCCATCAGGTCTAGTAATCACTATTAGGGAAAGAGATTGCTAAGAACTGCAATATGCTCATTGTGCCTTCCCACTCCTCTCAACAAAGCTTGAGGTGCTCAGGAAATACGGCAACTGTACTGTACTCCCAAAATCTGGGCACCCACTTCCAATATCACAAAACATACTTACACTTAAGCTGTGTTACTAGCATGCCATATTCTGATGCTGTGGGTGTCAGGAGAAAACACTGGAAAGTATCTGAATCCCTCTTCCAAATTCTGAAGCTGCATACTTTCAAGGAAAGAATCATAGAAATAAATAAATGAATATGTATATACACATTCCAGACATGAGGGTTTCCCTCTACCTTTTTCTCAGAGACAGAATAATTTTTTTTAAATTCTTTATCCCATCTGAGAAAGACTATAGAATGAAATATTTACAGAAGCTTTAATTTATGACTACATAAACTGTTTTTATAATGCAAGCAGTTAAATAACTTGCACTACAGACGGACCATAACTCACAGCCCCTGAGGTGAGCTCTCTGATCCCAGCACTACTTTAGTGAAGCAGTTAGATGACCTTGGTTTAGTCTTATTGAGAAGGTTATTGTTAAGCTTTGAAAGTACATGATTGGGAGCCACATGAAATAAGTAAAAACACAGGCAGAAGAGAAATTGTTGCAATGAGAACACTTGGCAGCTCAGGGTATCACAAGGGAAAAAAACCAGACATGGAAAATATAACACCTTAAGGAAAAAGTAGGCAACTTGAACACGACAAATCAGCAGGATCAAAGGTCAGATATTTTCAGGATAATGGGAGGTGCCCCTCCACATCCGACTGATCACTTCCTGGCCAGCAGAGAGTATTCAGGAGTCTCAGAACTGTAAGTACATTAATGTTTAAGCTGGTACTGTACCTACTGAATGTCTGTATTAGCCACACACACAAGCGCTGCATGTATTAAAGCTGTGTACACTCTCCTTGCACAGGGCCCTTTTGAATGCAACAGACAAAAGTGTCTCAGTAGGAAGGGCTACAGAACTGGTAGGGAAGGATTACAGCCCAGGTCCTTTGGGCTCAAAGCTATATAAGTACAGTGATACAGCTTTAAGGAAATTCATGTTTTGGCAGCCTTCCTGCACTGGTGCAGTAGTGTACAGCAGTTTTCCTCAGTGAAATTACCAATCTCTATTGTATTAAATCAAGACTTATTGGAGAAAGGATATATAGAAAAAAAAAATCAATGTAAATTCAAACTAACGGGATTTAATCACGTATGCTAGATGCTATGAGGAGTTTTACTAGGAAGGAAAAATAGCATAATCATCCTGTGTTGACTTAAGCATGATTTAAATTCTTGAATTTTGAACATCCTTTATTGCACTCATGAAAGTGAGTCCCTCTAGACACTGGCAAATCATTAGGCTGCCACATTTTCCTCTCTTGAATGAAACATGAAAAACTGCTGAACTTAATCCTCCTCTAACTTAGGTATCACTCATCCAAATTATGCTCGAAAATTACTGAACTTGATTTATCAATGTTCTTTTCAATCTTAATGGAGGTTATCTTGCAATATTCCGCTCATTTTACCAAGCTCTTTGCAGAGACAGAACCTTGTTTTGATAGGTGGTGATGGTTTCACCTCATTGAGCAAGAGAGGTTTCTACTACTTTTTAAATGTCTAATTACCTCTGAAACATTAGTACATACAGTTAATTTAAAGAAACTAAACAAAACCAAGTGTTTTTCTTTTTGTCTCCCAGAAGAATTTTCCCTCAGATGGCTGAAATAAATATGCCTAGGCTAAATGATTCACAAAACCCTACCAAATCTTAACACTCAGGTAAATGTTTTCACTGGTTATCTCCAGGTGAGAAAGGAAGACCACACATCTAACAATTCCAGTTTTAACTGCTTAATCCTAAAAGCGTTTTTTATGCAGGAATCCTGGAAAGGTAGCTGAGAAAGAAAAAAAAATAAGCAGAATACAGTATTTTACACGTTCCACAATGTTTTACCAACTAATAAAACAAAAATATACACAAATTATTACTGTTTCTATACTAAACGAAACAAGACTTTAAGAAAATTACTTTTTGGCTTTACTAAACAAGGAGTTATTTATTTTAAAGTTGTATAGGGAAAGGAAGACTTATTAACATCAGACAATTTTTGGAAACACCAACATATTTTTCACATTTCCATTAGGAGATTTGTTAGTGTAAAAGACACATTCAGACAGGAAGCATGTTGATAGCATTTCTTCTTGAAGAAAGCTGCAATACTCTTAACAGCTGAATAATAAAAGCTCCCAATAATTAGTGCAAAACAATTAGGAGGCACTTAAGATTAACACTTACCAGGACTGTATCTCCTGTTTTGTTTTTGTTTTTTTTTAATTTGGCTTTCTACCAGAACTAATGAGTTTGACAAACATAGATTAATTGTTTAAATGGAGAAGTCCTCTACATAATGTGCCCTTTGGAAGCCAATTTAATTAATGTCAATTAAAACTCCTATGAAAGCTGTAATAGTCCACTTATTTTATTGCACCTTCTTCACTAAAGCGTACGGCAGAAAACAAGCAAACTGTGCTGCCTTATGTATCTTTGAAAATGCAGAACTCCAGGAAGGTCACAAGACCATGTCGGTATGTCTGTGTCTGTATGTTTGTGGGGGCGTGCACATGTTTATGCACACATGTGCATAACTCTATATACATGTATGTACACATATGCATAAGTACAAAGAGTTTTGTTACACTAAGACTTCCTGCAAACTAGAAGACTTGAAAGTACAGAGTTCTTAAATTGAAGAGGTCTTCATTGTGCATACCTTGCTTTTTTCTTTCCTTATTTTATTAATAACCTATTTTATCTATTAAATAAGAATATTTACCAGGAAGAAACGCTGTATATCTTTTAATTGTTCTTTTGAAGTGTTAAATGTTTAAATATTAAGAACAAACTGTGGTAACTTTGTTAGTTACAATTTTATTTCCTCTAACTCAGCTGATTTCTATACAAGGTGAAGTGAGTTGAACAATAGAGTTTATACACAAATCCAAGGACTTTAATCTCTGCTTCATCCCAGATAAGACTTAATGCTGAAACAATTGGTTGTTCTGAGCATGGGAGTTTTGGTAAAAGAAAGCAGAGCATGGGTTAGGGAGTTCTTTAAAGATGGGGAAGTTTTCGTTCTCATGTAGTACTATAACATTTTAATATTTACCAGGAAAAAAACAGAATCTAGAACCTTATTCTTGAATGAAATGAAATAACCACCTATATATGAAATAATCCTCTATAGATGGTTGAAACCTCACTGCTCTCAGCCAGGTATTATTCCATAAATACTTTCTTCTAACTCATTATCCTTATTCTAATTTACACAAATGTCACTTCAATTATTTTGCCTATTTAAAGCGTGCATAAAAATGCTTATAAATTAAGCTTGATCCATATTTAAAATATCTTTTTCTTATCAGAGCAATATAATTGTCCTTACTGGCGATGACAAGTCAAGCCCTGTAAGCATGCACAAAATGAGGTCTTGTTTAGCACAAATCCATAGACTACAGACTTACCACTAACTACAGAGATACTAAGTATCTAGTTTCCATAGCTCCTAAGTCACTTTAACTTTTAAAACTAGGTTATCTGGAGGTGAAGAGAGTGAAAGCCTATGTCTATAAAAAAAAAACAATCCCTTTATGTATATTGTCCCTCCAAACAGAGTTTGAGACACTTCAAACAAGTATCAAACCTGAGCCAGCAAAAGTATTACAAAATTTGTCCCTGACCTTTGTCCTGGTTTGAGTCAGATGAGAACTGATTCTGTTCAGTGATTTTACTTTTCAGCAAAGTCTTTTCTAACTAACTGCACTTTCTGAAGTCAGCAGCATGTTTTCACAGGCACTGTCTGCTTCTAGCAGTGATAACACTCCATGTTTAGAGTTACTGCCAAGAATTGTTATGCAAAAAGGCTTGGTCTGCCCAGGCAGACCAAGGTCACTGCTTAATCTTGTGTACCAAGTTGGGGGTGCAGAAAGTAAAAGGCTGCACATGTTGGAAGGAACAAACAGGACAGGTGACCCTAAACTGATCATCTAGGTATTCCATCTCATATATAGGATATGCAGTATAAAGTTGAGGGATCATGAGAGTCAAGCTCTCTTCTTCAATGGCCAGCACCTAAGGAAGACTGTCCATTCTGCCTTGTGTTGCCTGATCTGTCCGTTCCTGAATCAAGTTCCAGAATCCAGCTCCTGAATCCAGTTCCTGACTGCTGTGAAGTCCAGGCTGGGACTTGCTCTGTGCCTGCTGTGGTGATGGTGATATAACTCCCATCAAAGGGGGTTGGGTTTGACGTTGGTTTTATATATGTGTGTAAAATATTTCATTTTACACTTATTATTTTCAGTGAAGTTGTTTTAGTTTTCTTTTTCAATCCTTAAGTCTCTCTCCTTTATTCCCTTTGTCTTCCCCTTTGGGAAGGCTCATAGAGAGCCTCTGTCATTTGTCTAGTGGCCAGCCCAGCTCTAACCCTTGACAAGCTTAAATAATATTTGGTCCATGTATTTAAAAAATTACATATCTGCATGATGTAGTAGCTACACAGTGAGTGTATCCAGTGAGAGGCATGTCTTTAGCGAAGGTCTTTCTTTTTGCTTGTCTGAAAGTAAAGGAATGACTCAGTTATCTTACCTAGAAAATTATACTAGGCATCTAAATTAGGAAAAGTCACCATCAGCTCCCTCCTCTTTCTTCAACTTTGAAGGCTTGCCTGAGCTTTATTTAACATATATCTAAACAAGCAGCCAACACTAAATCACCATTTACTTTACCTTTAAAACGTTCCTGAAGTAGAACATTTCTAAATATTATAATTTAAAAGTAGAATCATAAATATACAATGGTTTAGAGAAATACTTTACCAATAATTTTAAATATAATGATCAACTGACATTTTCCATTCTGTGCTTTCTATCCAACATAGAAACAACACAAGGTTTGTGCTAATGCAATAGATAGGTTTTTTTGGTTTATTTTTTTAACTCAAAATCTACTTTTTTTAGAAGATGTGATGAGACATTTAAGGAATAAAAAGATTTCAGAATACAGTTAAATAATAAAAAAACTAATAAAGCTATTTAATTAATATAACTGACATAAGAAAAGCATTATATATAAAGCTATGTAGCTTAATTAAGCTCAGATTTTTCTAAATCTTCTGACACCAAAGGAAAATACAAAACACATGAAATAATGCAATCCAGGTGATGTATTTCTTCTTATATGCACACTTCTGCAACACAACTATTACCATCATTGACTCTTCATGCCCTATATTCTCTTATAGCATAAGAAAAGCATTATTTAGTTGCTCTCCTGTTTTTTCCTTGACCTTGAAGCTGTACAAGCACTGTTGTCATTTCTTTATTATTGCCTGTTTCTATCTTTATTCCCTTGGCCAAGTCTTAGCCAGCTTGCTCCTTTTGCATCATTGCTTTGTTTTCTTTCCTGGATTTGGAAAGAAATCATTATACATGGGATATTCTATTTACACTCAGTATGTCAGGAATTAAAAAATGATGACAAAACCCTGTAGATTCAACTATAGGTAGTTCATTTCCTCATTTCCCTTTCTGTCCCTCAAAGCATATGGGTAAGAAGCAAAAGAAGTTAAAATCAGCCTGTAACAAGGATTGAACTGCAATCATATTCTAGAAAAAGACAAGACGGTGCTAAGAGAATAAAACTGTGACTCAAACAGAATTGCATTCTGAATGCTGTCACATCTTTCTTGAGCAGCACTGAACAAAAAGCTACCATGTCCTGCATTCATATTCCTCTGTAAAATGGATATAACTTCTGCATCTGGATCTTGTGACTCATTTTTGTAAATTAATTCATCAGGTAGAAAGTGATAGCACCACATCTATTATGGAAAAGGCTTTATGAACGCCCAAATTAAAGATTGTTACAAATATAAGAGTGGGCAAGGGAGTACAAGAGTCAGACTTGGCTGGCAAGGACAACAGAAAGTGAATATTATGTTTCATTTGAAGGCAATAGAAACAGCATACGGTAGGACGTATTTTCTAGCCTGTTTTCCAAGCATTAGTTTAGACCTAGCTGAAGGAAGGGAAGAACCTCCTGAAGACTGAGATTATCTGGTGTATTTTACAGTGCACTACCTAGATTGTTTTGAGAATGAAGTGGTGGCTTTTTTTCTGAACTCCATCCTTTCTTTTTCACCAAGATATTGCTAATGAAGGTGATCTATTAATGACAGCAGTATAGTGTCTCAGACACTAAATTTTTAATTTATTTTTTTTTTCTTTTTTAGAAAAGCAGTAGAAGAAAAGCTTGATCCTAGATTGTAGCAATCACATATGCAAAACCTGGATTAATGAAGCAGCAGTTCTCTTTTAAACATTTCAGATTTTACCATCACACAGATATGAATAATAACAGAAGCTATTTGACTTATTCACTATGCAGAAAACTATTTTTATATTACAGGTGATGACCTCTGCAATGGGTATTACACTATATGAAATTTCAGACAATACAGGTTTGTTCTTTGTTCATATCTTTAAAAGAGTATAGTAAATGAAGGCCAGAGAGATTTAGGAGATTAACTCTCACTGAAAATTACTGATACTTTCAATTAATTATTTTTTTTCCTAATTCGTCATCACCATACATGGCCTTGTTTTTTTTACTTTGCGTATCAGCATTTTTGATGTCTGTATGTAAGAGTGTTTTTTTCCATTTGTTTTAAAGTAGACTTGTATCCAGCCATATACTCTGTTTCCTATGAAGTAAACTCCCCAAAACAGTGACTTGGGTGGTTCTCGTCATCAACACATGATCACATTTCAGACAGCACCTAAAACTACCACCACGTGCACTCACTGCTGCCTTCTGCTTGATAGATTTAACTATGGTGATACTGGAATAATTTTTTTTATGTTTTATGCAAGGCACCAAGCAATGTTTTCTTGCTACAGCAGTGACTAGCCGTTTATCACATGTCAAGCTTGGTCTACGTCAATATTATCCAAGTCTGCTGTTCCTGCAATTGTCAATAGGGTAATTTTGACAATCTCATTTTGCAAAAGTGCCATAACACAGTAACATTTTTGAGTGTGCTACAGTCGATTTTTTTTATGAAACAATACAAATTTTGACTCCATCTGTCCTGCCTACAAAAAAACAGAGCTTCTCAAATGCTGCTGTGGTTTTGAGTATCCAATATCTATCAGTAACGTTCAAGTAAGAAATTATATTTCTATTCTCAATGTTTTAGGTATCTCTTGGACATCTGGTTCAGCAAGTTGCAACAGCATAGAGTCCTGCTGGCTGTCATTTGTCACTTCTACTGCTTCTGTTAAGTTTAAAATTGTCTTTTACTACTTTTGTACATGTTCCTTCTGATAATGAGGCTGTTCTGAATGTTGAGGTCACCAGAAACCTTTATCACATCTGTTTTCTATGGTATATACAGTTTGCACTTTATAATCAAATGGCTAGTTTTATACATATACTAAGGTATATTTTAAAAAATAAATTAAACTAATTAAGAGCAAAGTTTGCTGAGATTTAATGAGCACTTCTTTTGTGCCCTATTGTTGTCTACTAGAATCTGAGTTAGAATTAGTTGGAATTCATTTTGACTTTATTTTACATCTCATTATTTAGGTTCCCACCTTCTACGGCAAAACTAACCTCTGGAGCACTGTGCCTGCCTTTGTTCCCTTCCAATTATTCAGGCAGTGGCTGATTAACCAAGTTTCTGAAAGTACATCTTTCTTAACATTCTGTCTACTTTGAGCTTAAGTTACACATCTATATCTAAAACCTGTACTAGATAAATAGATATAACAAATTTATTTCCTATAAGAAGTTATTTATCAGTTATAGCTCCTAAGCTCTTTCTTCAAGGCCACTTAAACTTGTTCCTGACAGTATGAATCAAATTAAAATAGTGCTACTTCAGCCCTGAGTTAGAGCATCCAAGATAACTTCTCCAATGGTTTAAATAAGCAGTTTACTCTCAAGTCTCCATGAACATGGGTGCAAACATTCTCATAGTCTTGAAGACAGCTCAACAGATAAAGCTTTCAGGAGTTCAGGACTCTCTAACAGCAGTCATAAAGAAGACTGAAAATCTCTGCTTTATATATTACATAAATACACTTGTTCCTTTAATGTAACTACACCTCTTTCATAAGACAGCTTTCCATGATTTCCAGCTATTATATCCTGTCGGATCTTGCTTGAATTTAGGTAAGCATTTCGCAACCCCACTATGCTTTGTCAAGAAGCTCTGTACAGCTATCACCTACTTAGCGATAAAACACCTCTTTTGCTAGTTTTGTGTATTACTATGCTAGCATCTAGTTCATTTTGCTGTGCAATCTCTTTCTCCATGACAGTCTTGTTTTGTAAAGAATCATGATAACCAGTAAGTCACATCTGTTCCACACTGCAGAGTCTCAGCTTACTCGATCAGCCCTTTTATGAAAACCGTTCCATAATTTTGAAACCTCCCTTGGATCATCAGTCTTTTTCATCTCTATCATATATTGCTCAAGATCAAGGGAAAAAATAGTACAAAGTCCTTCAAGTGTGAGCAAGCCAAGAATCTATAAGCAGGTGGAATAAACATATATAAAATAAACATATTCAAACTGCATGATCCAGTAGTATTAGGTATGCTGTCAGTATATTATAAAAGCCTATTCTAAAGCCTCTTACAGAAGTCATGACCAAAGTGGTCAACTTCCTGTTAGTTTATCCCTCTTAATTTATAGTAAGGTAAAAGGCAAACTTTACATTTCAGTATGCTATTTGTACATCTTTCATCAATTCTCTTCTTATATCAAAGTGCTTGGAGTAGCATTTGTTTTTGTTGAATTTTGTAAGCCCATTCCTCCATCTTGCCAGGGTTCTTGTTGTAGGATTGACTCCAGCCAGCAGCTGCACCCCCATAGCCATTCATCCACTCTCCCATACCCAGCTGGATGGAGTAGAGAATAAGAGCAGCAAAAGTGAGAAGACTCATGGGTGAAGAGAAAGACAGTGTAGTAAGTGAAGCAAAGAGAGAAAAAAAATTGCCAACCAGACAAACAACATTGTAAAAACAAGTAATGCAAAAGCAATTACTCGCCACCTTTCACAAGTAGACTAATGGCCAACCAGTCTGAGCTATGGTTGCCTTGGAAGAAAAATCCTCCTTTCCCTGCTTTATTCCCCTACCCTCAGTTTTTATTGACCTATTTAAAATCCCTAATAAACATCTAACAACTAGCTAGACACTAAATCGTTGATTAGTCCCTAATCCCAGTGATGCACCCAGTCTACACCTGTAAAGTCCACCTGTTGAAGCCACCTCCCCCGTCTGGCTACTGAAATGCTACCAGCTACCTGACAAAACTCAAAGGAAGTAACATCCATTGCTCTCCTTTTGAATACCGAGCCAATCATCCCCTGGACTGAGGAGACACTGAGAAAACCTACAGTTCCTCAGATACTCCTTTCCATCTTTAAGATAGGTGTGACAATTTTGCCTTTTACCATAATCCAGGGACATTGCAGATCCCCATGATCTTTCAAAGTTAATGGAGAATAGCCTTGCAATGACATCAGACATCTCATTCAACAGCACACCAGACAGTCCCATTTAATCTGTGGTCTTCTGTATGTCCGTTTTGCTTAAGTGGTCCCTAAATCAATCTTTGCCCCATTCCAATCTTTGCCTCCAGGTACTGAAAATATAATATTAGTATATTGCAATATCTCATTCCTCTGTGTTCTTAAATGCTTTCTCCACCTCCAAATACTTTTGATATTATTAACTGAGAAAAATACAAAAATATTTTCTACACCACAACACCACAAAAATCTTCCTGTAAGAAAATATTATATAAATATCAGTCAAGATTATGCTTAATATAGGAACATCTCCATCATTTGCTTTTAAATTATACCAAAACCAGTATGTAGATGAAAACAATTTTGTAAAACAAGAGCTCTCTTGAATACAAAATATACATAAATGCTGATAGCACACTACTAATTTCTCAGTTTCAAAATACATTTTACTAGAGTATCTATGTTTTCACATATGGTTCTGTTTATATTTAAGAGAACTTCATATTTTAATTTGCTTAAAACCAAAAAAAATTCTATCTGTGGATACCATTATCTGCTCCACATGATTAGTCACTCTATCGATTGTTAGAAATGGACACAGCATGTCAGCCTTTGTTTTTATTTCCCTAAGAGCAGTTTCTTCAGACTTAGGTTGCAGTAATGCACTATTGATAATTGTTGTCCAATCCCATTTTTCTTCCTTATTTCCTTTTAGCCAATAATTTTCATGATGTTTAAGAGTACAGTATATTTATCTTCACATGCAATCTTATTAACTGAAGTGCTAAAACTAATCATCATTTACTTTTGTAGAGCTCATTATAAATCTGTTCTGAACTTTATAGTACCATTTCAGCCTGCCACTACATCAGTGATATTTCAGATCACAGCTTCCCCACTTCAAAGTAAACATTTGTGAGACTGGGTAAAAGTCCTTTATGAGGGACATCTTTGCTCTTTGGAAGAACATCATTACTTGGCAAATTGTCAATGGATAAAAGAAAAACTCAGAAGATGGAAAGCTCGGACACCGCTCACACTGAATAGGAAGATGAAAAGTAAGGAGGATAACACAAAATTGTCACTTGGTAAAAAATGCCAGCAAAAAGCTTCAACATTGTTTAAATTGACAAGTTGGACTTTAGGAGCACAACTGTTGTGTCTATAAGACTAAGATGCCACAGGAAAAACATGAACTATCTGTGTTCAGAGCACTAGATATGGATCATTTTTGCCTTATGAGACTGAATCAGAAAAAAAAAAAATCACACTTCTGAGACCTTCTGAAAACAAAGCAATGTTTTCCAGTCTGCAGCATCGTATTTGTTCCTGACAAAGAGGAAAGCTAAGTCTTCTTTCAGTCTGTATTCTGACAGCCTACTCTGCCTATATTTACTAAAAATCTTAAAAACGAAGACTAGCAAACAGACATAATTCCACCGATAGATAGTAGGAAGACAGAGAATGAGCAGCAAATACTGCAGAGTCAGGCATGTGATGCTGTTTATCATTGCATAAATTCCTGGTAGAGTTTATCAGCAGTCTCAAAACAAAACATCTTTACAAATCCTACGTTTGATGGAAACATCAGCAAGGCAGATGAAGGGTGAAATAACTTCCCTTTTTAAGGGGAGCAGATCCTCATGACCAAATTTCTCTCTCCATAGAATCACCCTATTTACTACCCTATGTGCTAATTTAGATATAACCTTACTTTAATCAACTAACCAAAACCTTTCTACTCTAATGTTTTAGGTTGACCATTAGTTGTCTTTTCTTTCTGCTGTCTGACTCTTTCTTTTGAGGCGTCTGGGGTTTGTCAGATTTTTTTTTCCCAAGATTTTGGATGCTGGTAGATATATGAACTAATTTGAAATATGCTGTTGGCACTCTTAAAAAGAGCAAACACTAACTCCCCACTCCTGACAACGGCAGAACCAGAAAATGCTTTTAACATTTCAGCAACTAACTTAATTGAAAGAAGACTCAAGTTCATTTTTAAAACCAAATAGATCATTGAAGAGCTGAAATATTTTAAACAATATGAGTACACTAACTTTTACAAAAATATGAGAGCAGTGAAAAGATAAAACATTTTCTTGTGGTTGATCCCAGCAAACTTAGTACATGATCAATTCCATTTTGGCAGATGAAAGATGCTAGCTTACTGTTCAAACAGCATTTACATTATGAAAGAAAAAGATAAATCATATAGTTAAAGAGGCCAAGATAAATAAATACGTTAATTTTAAAATGGAAAGAGAAGAAAGGAAGCCTTATAGACTAACTAGAGAAGTGGGAGTATCTGTAGAAATTCTAAAGTTATAAGGTTCTTAATTGTGACTTTTTAGTTTCCTGTTTCTTACATCCTTGTGATGTATTTTGTGGAATCCTATTTTAAGTTCAATGTTACTGTAATTAAAAACAGATATTGTAAGATTTTTCTATGCATTTATCATACTGTTCCTACATGGTGTCACATTCCAAGTTTTTGTAAATACTTCCCAATTTATGTTAAGACATATAGTAAAGACTGCAATTATTTACAGTTACAGTTAAAACGGTGGGCATTAAATGATGAAACCAGTGTTGTACAGACTGGCCCCAGCAAGCAGCAAACACACTGAGATAATAGATACACAAAGACCCACTTCATGTGATTATCTCAGGACATCTCAGCAATTTGAAGCCTAAATTACAGTTCTGGAAAAAAAGTCCATAAGAAAACTCAAGCATGTTATGTCCTACTCAGAAAGAATATGTATGCACTACCAAAAATTAAGCCTCAAACCTCATGAAAGGAAATCTAGTTTTGGCAAAGATTTAGCTGATATTCTAAGGAGATACAGATCCATGGGTAAAGTAAGTGCTCTTTCCAATTATTTATGACAACTAATGCAAGTTTAAAGATTTACTGATTGGCTGCGTATCTAGCCACATTGAAAGAATAAGTTTAACAAAACGAGTTTGAAGGTAGTCAGAGAAAGAGATGAAAAAATAAATAAATTGCTGACTAAGCAAGCTTGAAGATACAGTATCCAATCTTATGCAGTGTCCAAAATCCCCAAATATGTGGCACCAAAATAAATCTAGGTGCAAGTGTGATCATGCTTCTAGAGCCATTGAATATTAGGTGTAGAAATGTAATTGAATCTTGGAAACTTTAAAAAAACAAAACAGTATAGCAATACTAGAAGTAATTATTGTAGTGAAACAGTTTAAAAATATGCATTTGCCTTTTTGTCCTAAAGTATGCAGTTTTCTTGTCAAACAGTCAGAGTATTTTATACTTTAAGAAGTGACACAAGGAATTCACCTTGCAGAGAACTTCCAGTGTCAGAAATCTATACAAAAATGGTTCCAAATCATTGATATCCATCAGAGATGCAACAATACTGAAAAAAAAAAACAAACAAAACAAAAAAACAACAACAAAAAAAACAACAAAACACAAAAAAAAACCAAGAAAATATATATGATTTACTTAAACAAAGGGGGTAAATTTCACAGGAATAAACATAGTTGGTGGTGGAACTGTTGACACAAATTTTCATAGTAATGGGTACAAATATTTTGTGTCACTATAGATCAATAATACACTGAGTTCATGAAAAAAAGTTATTTTGTGTCAGTAATACACCGCTACTAAACTGTCTACCAAACATGAAATCACGAGTAGGAGGGAGGGAAAACAGATGCGAAACATAATACATTTTCCAACTCCAATTTTGATTTGGCATATGCTGTCCCACACATTGTACACCGCACATGCTCTTATATGGAGATATATAGCTACTTCTTAAACTTCTCTCCTCTTCCCTTGCTTCCTTGTTTTCTCCCACAACTCTTATCACAAGGAAATTGCTTATTTATGTTTAGATGCAGCTGGATGCAGAACAGACTGATGTTCTGAACACAATTGTAACATTTTTCTCCCCTCCTCTCTGTTTTTTAAAGGGCTAAACCACTGTCAGCAGCATGAGCATAATGAAGGTCCTAGGTATGGTTTTCCTCCTGTCCAAAATTTGGTTCAGAAGGACAAAAAAAAAAAATGTTCTGTGACAGTTGTTGTCATTGGTAGGAGTCTGGTGAAGGAGATTTAAGGAAAAATATAATATAAACAAAGTTACTGTATATTTCCATTGAGATGTTTGTTTTCTTTGTGATTACCACGATTATGATTCTCAAAAAAAAAGATGTAGTTTGCTATTTGCATACCTAAAAGTTACATCTACGAGTTTCGAATGCTGAATAATAAAAATAAAAGTCTAGACTCCAAATGGGGGGAAAACACTGTATCAAAAAGACAAAGAAACCTCCTTACTGAACATTTGTGTGGAGGATTGTCATCTAAAGGTTTATTTGAAGCTGCCTAGAGCAGTCAGATGTTGCTTACTCTGCTCCACAAGAATATCAGTAAGATCAACAACGGAGGTTAAGTTCATATTTCTTTAAGTGCAAGTAGCTTAGTCAGTTGAATTATATGCGCTTTTGAGAATGGTGGACATTGCCTCCTATTGTACTAGGGATCTTTAAGTAAAATACAGATATAAGTGCTGCAGCAGTAATGGCCTGTAATGAGTGGGAATATGGCACTCAAGGGCTCTGAAGAAAAGGAGCAACACTAAAACAAATGCAGTGTGAACTAATTAATTGACAATCATCTCACTTGAGTGTTTACTCAGTCATTGAATTACAGAGATCTGCTGTTTTTGCACTTCCCTCCCAAGACTAGAAAAACAAAAATTCTTTTATTTACAGCTGTTTTGTCCTTCCGTGTTTCATTCTTTAATCTTGCCCAAAAGCTCACTCGGAGACAACATTCTTCCCACCCACACTACTACTTCATCACCCTATTACAAGCCCTATGTTTCTATCAGCATTTTTACACATAACTTTCCCTTCATCCAACTGCTATATCAGTAAAATCTGGTAACACTGATCAAAGGTAGTTTATTCTTTTTGGGCTACAGCCTGCAAACTTGCTTGAAGAAATGCTGAGCTATTTGAAATGTGTGT
The DNA here is from genome assembly GCA_013396935.1 of Baryphthengus martii. NCBI lineage: Eukaryota > Metazoa > Chordata > Aves > Coraciiformes > Momotidae > Baryphthengus > Baryphthengus martii. The sequence continues at coordinate 1,586 of VWZK01022506.1, read as the reverse complement.
GATCACGGATCCAAGGATAAAGAATTTCCAGGCTTACATCCAAACTGCATCCTGCTTAATGGATGCATTTTGTTTCCTATGCTGTCATGGTTCATCAGAACTGATAGTCCACTTCTGATGCAGTATATACTCAGCTTCTCAAACTGCCACTCAACATATTCAGTGAGATGGTATTCTTACACAATATGCACATAATTGCATAGCTAAGACTATCGAAATGGCACACAGATGGCATTGAAATACCTCACATGGAAATTTTGTTGTTTGAAAACACTGATAAGCATACTATTTTCCTGAAAGTTACTTCAGTTCATATATTAATTTGTGTACACCTCTTGCTTTTGAGGTCCCTCAAAATACAGTGATTTTCACTGCCAGTAAAATCCCATTATATTGTGATATTGGGTTTTTGCTTAATTTGTTAAATTATGAAATGACAGAGGCAGATTAATGAGACCTTTCCTAAACAAAACACAATGAAATATTTAAATTCTCCCTCGGTGCTTAGACTGGGACTCATGATCAATAAAAGCTATTGCCCTGGGATGAGTTTTACCATGAAGATTACTGAGAAATTGATTGCTAATCTACTGTTCTTACACAAAAAGGAGACCAACAGAAAAAATGCCTGGAAGCTAACTACAGGAGATCATTTATTCCCCCTATTACTCAAGATCAAATATATCTGTCAAAGATGTTTGCCAAACTCCTCATTGTTGAAAGACATTCTTCTGCCTCTTTCGAAAACCATCATGATTTAATATCTTTTCTGATCAAATCTAATGATTTTTTACTTAAAAAAAAATCCAAAACCAAACCTGAACAAAAAACACACCCACCCCACAAAAAAAAAAGCAAACAAAACAGTTTCTTCTTATTCCATTTGTAGGAAAAACAGTTAATTAGCCTTCCCAGTACATTGGAAGAATTATCTCACATCCCTTCCCAGCCTTAACCTTGAAACAGAAAAAATTCTATTCTTTCTTCATACCTCATATTTTAAAGCACTAAAATTAATGTCACACTTCTCTGGCAGAATCACTGCACCTTGTCTACCTCTGACCTTCAAACCAGGCAGTATTTCAGTAAAGGACTAACTCTTAACAGAGCAGAATCTCCTCTTCTATACTAAACTACATTTCAGTGTGAAATGTCTCTCTTGCAACTGCAAAATAACGTTTACTCAAATTTATTTTTCAGGAAATTCTCCAGATTCATGAAAATCTCTGAAGTCAAATCACTTAATATTCAGTTCCACGGTGTTTTCCATTCATCCTTCTTCAGTGCAAGGACAGATTTTATAGGCAGTGTCTACTGCATTAAGGTTTTCCTGTTCCACAGTTTAGGAGTTGAAGTATCTAAGATAAGGTCATACAAGAAGAGTATGACCTGAGTGTCATGTAAATTATCTAACAAGAGTTATCAAAGGTAGTCCTGAGTCACTAAATCTCTTGCTTTGCATGACTTAGTTCCCTTACATGACATTCTAATGAAGGCCTAGCTTCAATCAACATTTATAAACCTTTAGTATATCCCAAAGTTAAAGCAGTCCTTTGTTACAAGTCACTGACAAAGTAAAAGCTGCC